>MDYQ01000067.1:0-112040 GCA_003024175.1 Planoprotostelium fungivorum | reverse complement strand
ACCGGTTGGACAAACACGTGAAATTGACCGAAATCCCACGAATTCAACACATCACATTCATGTGGT
Source organism: Planoprotostelium fungivorum (assembly GCA_003024175.1). Taxonomy (NCBI): domain Eukaryota; phylum Evosea; class Variosea; order Cavosteliida; family Cavosteliaceae; genus Planoprotostelium; species Planoprotostelium fungivorum. Next base: position 111,974 of record MDYQ01000067.1, on the reverse strand, counting down.
GCGATGACACCTTCTATATGCAGGTGATACTGATAGCCTCTATAATATCAATCATTCCACTCTTTCGTGACCGATCGAGCAGACATCATCACAAGGCAACGATCTCGGACGTTTATTCTACGCTTTAATCTTGAAGTTGTACTTGCACGCCTGGTGCGATACGTCTGACTCTTGTCACCACCACATCTTGTACCTGATCGATGGTTCAGCACGTGAAGACATCATCGTCATCATGGTCACCTGAGCCCACGCCTTGTTCTCCAAAGCTCTGTGACCTCCGTTGATCATCTCCATGAGTTTGTCTCTCAGTGCCTTTTGTATTCTGTCGATGATCTGGTGAATCTTCTGTTCGATCTCTCCAAATATTCCTCTCTGTCCTTGGTCCAAGAATCCTGCACCTAAGACCTGAACTCTTTAGCATCATCATGATGGACGTGATGATGAGATGATGGTGGTGACGATGATGATGACATTGGATCGTGATTTCTCACTCGAAGCAGAGGCTCTTTGAATTGAGCGGGAAGGTGATCGAACAGCATCTTCTCGATCTCTCCCAAGATCCTCTGGAATTCGATTCGCGTGTGGGATCTCACCAGGGTCAGACTCTCTCCCAACTTCCTAGACAACAGTCCATTAAGAGGATCCATGATTCCTCTCTCTTGTCCTGCATCTCATCAGCAACATCGTCCATCGGATCATGAACGTCATCATCCATCGCATCCTGAACATCATCCACCATCGCATCATCCACCATCACGATCGAGGTGAGATGACCCGCCTTGAGAGAACATATCCCCCACACCACCGAAACCGGAAGAGATGTCACGGCTGGTGACTTGTCCGTGCAATTGACTCTTCAGGCAGGTGAGAGCAGCTCTGCACATTCCGTTGGCGAGAGGTGAATGAGAATTAGACAAAATCTGCTCTAACACCCTCCTCAAATCAGGGATGACCTCCATGCGATGTCATTAGAGGTCACATCACGAGCATCACCTCTCTCGCTTTCTGGACGGGGTCCAATCGGAGGCGGTTCAATTCTTGAGCCATGTTACCGATGGGTCCTGTTTCGTATGAGACGATGTCACGTCCATCGGTCGCATGATGTCGACGTGATTCACCCTGTTGGCTGGCGTACTGCGTGACCATATTCATCGCCTGATCGAAGATGCCCCTCTCTTGATTGGCGGTGCCGACTGGATCAGAATTGTAGCCCGAGGGAGGAAGAAAGGGAAGACCTCTCTGGCCGTATTGAGGGTCGTAGTTCTGCTGCTGTTGTGGATAACCTTGTTGTCCATATCCTTGGGAGTAGCCTGGCTGAGGATAACCTTGCTGAGGTTGCTGTTGACCGAAGACGTTGCCTAAGAAATTACCAACCGAAGAGTGACCTGTTTGTGTGAGTATGATGGAAAGAGGCTTGGAGATGTACCCGCGAGATTGACCACAGTTCCGACATCGCCAACGTTTGAGAGGTTCTGGAAGACACTGAAGTCACCCGATATGATGGACTGAAATGTTTCGAGCACGTGTCCCTCTAAGAAATCTAATGTCTTTGTCTGAAACGAACCGATCTCCCTCACAATCACGGGCTCGATCTCAGGTGCGAAACCTGACCATCATTATCATCCAGATGGACAATCGAAGACATACCGTCAACATAATTATCGATCGGGCCGTGTAAGAAGCTTGGCAGAGCAAATCCTCTCTCAGCTTCACCCTGCTGAGGTGCCTGTTGTTGTTGTTCGGAGTATTGATGTTGTTGAGCAGCCGAGTTATTGTTGTTGTTACTGGCGACGTTCTGAAGGAACGATTCTGCTTTCGAAAAGAAGTTCATGTTCGTGGTGTTGCTGTCGTCTGGGCTGATAAATCTAGTTCTTTGAAGATGTCAGATTGATTTACAATCCGCCTCATGCAGTCCCTCAACAGCACCGATAATCAATAACCGATCTTACACGACCACATCACCTACAACCCACCGTTTATAGACCACAAACCTACCACCCACCATATGCCCCTCCCAACTGCACAACATACACACCACGCACCCATTGCCACCTACGAAGCCACTCCACCACACATAATACAGCCCTAACAGGGCGAGGCCTCTAAGCTGAGAGGCCTATCCATTCAGGCAGCCACTGGAGACAGGGACTGTCAAGCGCCGGTTGTAGAATCAAGCGCACGTTGAATTTGGAAATAAACAGAAACAGAAACAGATAATCAATAACCGAATAGATAGACCTAAACCAATACCTCAGTGATAGACCAATGGTAGACATAAATAGGCCTGAAAGTGACAGCAGGTGAATCTCGTCAGAGTTCTGCACGTGGATAACGATGCGCAGGAGTCACACTCTCGTATCCGTTTGTGATGAGAAGAGACCAAAACTGTTAGATCAACTACCAGCAGATGTGTTGACGCTCATCTCATACCTACTCAGTCCAGAAAGCAATTACGCTTGGGATTCTGCTTATACCTCGGAAGATCTCGAATCTTTATACAATCTGGTGAGAAGGCCTCCATCTCCATCGATGACACGGTACTAGATGATGTGCAACTCTGTTCTGTACCGAATCATCCGTCCGATTTACATGCAATGCATGATGTCTACCGTCGTACTACCTCCACCACCGAACGCATCCCGCTCCATCCTCTACACCGATCCCCTCTATACTCGTCTCACCCACACTCTCGTCATCCGCGTGACAAACGAGAGGTGGAAAGATGCCGGACTCTTTCGCTGGATGATCGGCAAGCTTCCTTTACCCAATCTACGCCGTGTCCTCTTCCGATCGCATCTGAGAGAATTTGGCTTGTTCGAGTTCGGCTGGTTGAAAGACAGACATATAGAAGAATTGAGGGTCAGCATCGAATGTCCCTTCTCTCCTGATGCATTTTATATCCGGTCCCGGGCATGCAATCCATCCGAGCATCTATTAGAGTGAGTCGATCGAGAGGTCGTCGTTGACCATGGCAGCTCCCTGTGTCCTCTCATCACTCCAAATTTGAAGTCATTCGAGCTCTTTATCGATCAAGAATTCAACATCTACCGCGACATTAACCCGGAAGATTTTTTCAGAAACCCGGAAGATTTTTTCAGGAACACGGAAGATTTCGCCGCGCGTCTGAGAGACTGCGTGAACCTCACGACCTTGCACTTTTCAACTGAATCTGGTCTCTTCAGTCAACAAATGTCGTACGCGAGGTGATGACAAGATCGTGATGTTTCTAAACCGACGAATCAGATGTCACAAGCTCAAATCTTACAAAATCTATGGCTCACCTCCCTTTGGGTGGAGTCCGTCCACATCGTTGAGACGTCACCCAACCATCACCTCCCTGGAAGACTCCTCGGCTACTCCCCACTGGTTCACCGAACACGACAGATACATCCTCCCCGATCTAGAGGTTCTCCAATGCTTCGATGTCAACATTCACCACTATCTGAAACCTCTCCCCACGACAGGTGACATCATCAGCCTATCCATCGATGATTGTGAACGACAAGCAGGACGACAGCGACCACTGCGATCCGTCCATTCAGTGCAATACTCTTCACCAGCCGATAACTCTTGGCTCGAACGCCTCCCTCCCACCATCTGCGAGCTCACCTTGGAATCTTATCATCGACCCACAGCCCCTCCCCCCCTCTTGCACTTGCCTCTACTGACAGAGCTCACCGTCACAGAAAAAATAGATGGGGACCCATGGTACCACAATGAATTCCATCTTGGTGATCTCTCCTCGACGGCTCCTTCTTGGATCGTCTGGGCGAGAGGGTGGTACGATGCCGCACCTTCTCTCCGTCACATCAACTCGATCGATGGAAGACGAGACAGGAGAGTTCGATTCGATCGACATTGGAAGATGGCCAGGGTCATGGAAAGGAACGGAAGAGTGATCGATCACTTCTGCTGGGACGATGAGTTTCGGCACGTGAAGAGGGAGTTGTTCTCACATCGAGAGTTGCAGAGAGTTGCTCGACAGTGGAAGATCTCTCTCGGATGCTTGCCGTATCTCACCGTGGAGCGAACGAAGATACAAAGCATAGTGTGTGATAGAATAGATTGACTTGGATGTACAGAGTGCGGTTGATGTTGTTATCTATTCGATTGTAACAGAATTTCACGAGAGCTGCCTCTGTCAGGCCTCTGATAAAAGAATGATAATCGAATGACATTAGATGTGTAATATATTGTCGTAGCGTCGTCACTTAGTGATAACCAGGAATGGGTATATGAGTGAGTGAGTGACCCCCCTGTTAAGTGAATATTTGAGTATCCCGAGGATAGGATACTCAAATACTCATGACAGTAGTCATTGCACGTGCAATGAGACGGCGTCCCATCTGAGAGAGGAAGGTGCATCCGGGCAGGAGCCCAACAACAAGACAAAGGATATTGCATCAATGAAGGTGTATCGTGCATTATCGTCTTCATCACACGATGTGATTGGTGATGTGATGTGACATGTGTTGCCGTCATGTGATGAATGAACGTACCGCATCATATCTAGAATGAGTATTGATGAGTGAGTATCATCCGAAATGAGTGAGTATTCGATGGAATGCGATACTCAAATACCCATTCCTGGTGATAACTTGATGGTCCAAAAATTGTGCATCGTTTACAACTCAGTTGAGATGAGTCTATCAATTGGGTAGGAGACTGGATCAAAGTTGTAGATATGCATCATCCACTTAGGGAGCTCCTGCCATTATCTAATGATGCACTTCTATGCACAAGCAAAGTAGGAGTGTCTATTAATCCGCCCCCATGCAGTCGGAGCTGATGCGGATGACTCAATCGCTGAACAAAGACGTCGCGAAGTTGAGGGATTGATAGATATACGAAGGTTTTAAGAGGTTCCCCCACGACAACCGACGTAAAGAGGTAAAGATAGACAAGGAGATGGTTAGATGATAATTCCTTAGAAGATCAGGCTCATGGTTGCAAGAAAGCAGACACCTGCTACTCTTGACGATCTACCTAGTCTACAACGTACCAGTCAACATTCTTGTTGCAGAACGAATTCGTTCTGGAATTAAAGCGAACGAGATGTGAAGCCAAAGATACCAATAAACGAATAGACAGACCTAAACCAATACCTCAGTGATAGACCAATGGTAGACATAAATAGGCCTGAAAGTGACAGCAGGTGAATCCGTCAGAGTTCTGCACGTGGATAACGATGCGCAGGAGACACACTCCCGTATCCATTTGTGATGAGAAGAGACCAGAACTGTTGTTAGATCAACTACCAGCAGAAGTGTTGACGCTCATCTCATACCTACTCAGTCCAGAAAGCAATCTGAATTCCGCTTACACCTCGAGAGACCTCGAATCTGTATACAATCTGGTGAGGCTTCATCTCGATTCGAATGACACGGTACAAGATGATGTGCAACTCTGTTCTGTACCGAATCATCCGTCCGATTTACACGCAATGCATGATGTCTACCGTCGTACTGCCTCCACCACCGAACGCATCCCGCTCCATCCTCTACACCGATCCCTTCTATACTCGTCTCACCCACACTCTCATCATCCGCGTGACAAACGAGAGGTGGAAAGATGCCAGACTCTTTCACTGGATGTTCAGCAAGCTTCCTTTATCCAATCTACGCCGTGTCATCTTCCGATCGCATCTGAGAAAATTGGACTTGTTCGAGTTCGGCTGGTTGAAAGACAGACATATAGAAGAATTGAAGGTCAGCATCGAACGTCCCTTCTTTCCTGATGCACCTGACATCCTGTCCCAATGGGCATACACTCCATCCAAGCATCTATTAGAGTGAGTCGATCGAGAGGTCGTCGTTGACCATGGCAGCTCCCTGTGTCCTCTCATCACTCCAAATTTGAAGTCGTTCGAGCTCTTTATCGATCTACCCATAGAATCAAACCTCTTCCTCCGCAATTTCACGAACATGAAAGATTTCGCCGCACGACTGAGAGACTGCGTGAACCTCACGACCTTGCACTTTCCGACTGAATTTGATCTCTTCATTCAACACTTGTCGTACGCGAGGTGATGACAAGATCGTCTCGTCAAAAGATTGTCCCGAATTGATAATGAATCAGATGGCACAAGCTCAAATCTTTCTGGATCTGTGGGTCACCTCTCCCCAAGTGGAGTCCGTCCATATCGTTGAGACGTCACCCAACCATCACCTCCCTGAAAGACTCCTCGGCTACTCCCCACTGGTTCACCGAACACGACAGATACATCCTCCCCGATCTAGAGGTTCTCCAATGCTTCGATGTCAACATTCACCACTATCTGAAACCTCTCCCCACGACAGGTGACATCATCAGCCTATCCATCGATGATTGTGAACGACAAGCAGGACGACAGCGACCACTGCGATCCGTCCATTCAGTGCAATACTCTTCACAACAAGCCGATAACTCTTGGCTCGAACGCCTCCCTCCCACCATCTGCGAGCTCATCTTGCGATCTTATCACCCACCCACAGCCCCTCCCCCCCTCTTGCACTTGCCTCTACTGACAGAACTCACCGTCACAAACAATCGAGAACTGAACACCTGGAACCTCGATCGATTCCAGCCCGGTAATCACGCGGAGGCTCCTTCTTGGATCGTCTGGGCGAGAGGGTGGTACGATGCCGCACCTTCTCTCCGTCACATCAACTCGATCGATGGAAGACGAGACAGGAGAGTTCGATTCGATCGACATTGGAAGATGGCCAGGGTCATGGAAAGGAACGGAAGAGTGATCGATCACTTCTGCTGGGACGATGAGTTTCGGCACGTGAAGAGGGAGTTGTTCTCACATCGAGAGTTGCAGAGACTTGTTCGACAGTGGAAGATCTCTCTCGGATGCTTGTCGTATCTCATCGTGGAGCGAACGAAGAGACAAAGGGAAGTGTGTGATGGAATAGATTGATTTGGATGTACAGAGCGTCGTCACTTAGTGATAACTTGGTGGTGCCCAAAAATCGTGCATCGTTTACAACTCAGTTGTGCACACGCCAAGAGATGAGTCCATTAATTGGGTATATCTCTGCACCATCCACTTAGGGAACTCATGCCATTGTCTAATGTGGCACTTCCATTGGATTGAGAAAAGCCAACACAAAGCTCCATCAGACATCAATTAGCTCTTCATAATTCATATCATTGACACTACTGTTTAATCTACAGTTTACTCTCACTGCCCTTCCAGTACATATACTTCCACCTGTCTCCTGCCTCTTTTGATGTTGTCACAACCACTCGATTCATCTCATTGCCTCCATCCTTGTGCCTCTTGTCTCCTTCAACGCCTTTCAATCTTCTCCTCTCATTCTCTCACACCTCTGAAGAGAATCACACTGACAATCTGTCTATCTGAAGAGTTGATGTGAAACTTGGTCTCCACTTCTTCCCTGACCTTGTCGTCCACACGATCACCTCTCATCAACACAGGCATGTTCTCATAGATACCACTTCCAAAGTTCTTTCCCTTCATGCTCTGCATCATCGTCACGATCATCATCATGATGATGAGTTGGTCCCTCACCTCCATCAGACCATGGATGGACTTGTATTGAGACATCTCGTGGATCATGACCCAAGTGGGTGGTGGTAAGAAGATCTCTCCAGCATCAAATGCGTTGAGGGCGGTGCGAGGGCACAGCCATCTCATGTTGATCGTCTCAACGTTGTCGTGGCCTGCTGTGCCAAATTCCTCTTTTGTCTTTGTCAGTTCGATCCGTGAAACAATCATTTGTCATGATGCGATCGGTGATCGATGAGATCACATGATGATATCAATCTATAGATTGTGATCGTTGTGTCTCACCTTCCCCTCCATGAAATAGATAGAAGAGAGTATTATATCTGGAACCCCCCTCTGAAACAGGTGTTGTCCAGTGAGAGAAGGGAACCAACTTCTCCACCAAAGGCCTCACTGCCATCTCTGTACACATTCTGTGATACTCTTTCGCGTCGTTCTGTCCCTCCATCAGATGAAGAAGACAGAACAGATGACACACATGAACCAGAGGACGCCATGATGATCCAGCGTTGGTCACGGCAGCTCTGTCTTTTGTCTGTCCCAGAAGAATGTTCACCTGGATAACTCATCCGCACAAAGAAGATCATGAAAAGGAATGCCGATGGAATGATGATGCATCTGACCCACCTCTTCAAAGACTTCACGTGTGGCTCCAATTCTAAACCCGAGCTCGTTCAACTCTATGATTTTTGAGATGATTTCGTGGGATTGTGCATCGTTTGGCCCACCTTTCTCCTCCAGAGACACGCGAACATTCTCACTGTCTTTCGCAGAATCTCCAAGCATATCTTTCCATTTCGGATCGAAGTCTGCTTCCTCTATAACGCCTCCTGTGAAAAATGCATCAGATCATAATGTGACACGAGAGGGTCACCAGGGAAGGCGAAAGCGCCTGCGAAGAAATTAGAACCCTTTGATCTTTGAATCATCATTATCTATTCGAACGTCAATCATCCAACGATGAATCATACGGAGACCGATTCTCACCTCGTAGTTATAAGCTGAAGATGGAGTCTTATTATCTCTCGTCATGATCACTTCAAAAGTGGTCAGCAAGAGTCTAAAACGGGAAAGAGGTGACCTGATGCTGCGGGCCTAAGAGGTCTCGCCTTATCATTCCTCGCAGCAGCTGTGTAAGCTCGTGACAAACGAGGAGAGAATAGGGTGGTTGTGTTCTTCAACATCATGTTTCTTGCGATGTGGTTTGTGTCGAGATCCTCTACCACTTCAAATCACGTGACCTGTGTGGATTTACACGACAAGACGATGATCATCCATGAATGAACTCTTCTCACGAGGAGGATGAACTCCATTCTTCACCTCTGCCTTTTGTCCGTATCGATGTAAACCTCATCATGGACGTCCATGATGGTGAAGAGTTGAAACCGAGTCATTTATTCTTCTCGCGTGATTTCCTTCTTTCCCGCCTTTCTTTCCTCTTCTTCTCTCTCCTTTTGATTCTGTTTCCCCACAACAATCGACGCCACGTCCGTCACAAACAACACCTGTACATCGTGAGAAACTCATCATGGCGTCCACGATCACGATGTCGATCACGATCTCATCTCGATCGCGATCGTGATGAAACACATCATCACCTGAGTGAACGTGAAGACTAAATTGATGGCGTAATAGAAATTAGCATTTCCAGATCCGTTATAGATCCACATCTGCCAGAACAACGGCGCCAGAGCGGCCACGAAAACGGCCACCACGCCCGAGATGAACCTGCCGCCACGTCATCACACTACTCCACGAAACAATAAAACAAAATAAATGTCCCACCCGTATTTCGTCGTGGAGAATTGGGTGCAGACCAAGGGCAAGAGGCCAACTTGTAGAGCGACATCACCATAGGATGGATAAGACTTGAAGGTGGCAACGATAGACAAGTAGATCCAGAAGAGAATGAGTGGGTTGTGCCTGGAGAGGTCAGGTTGCATACGAATGGAACAGCACGATCACTTGAGACGGAGATAGAGGGGAACGGTGTAGAGAAAGGCGTGGTACTGATAAGCGAAGATGAAGAAGGTGCGGAATTGTTTGAACACCTGATGTGGTTGAGATGATGATGATGATAGCATGGTGATCTCACCTCCATGAAAAAATACCAAAAGAGACCGATGTTGGGTGTCAGATCATTGACAAAGATGACAAAAGCGTAAGCCTTCGAGAGAAAGTTCCAATTATCCACGATGGAGTAGGAGATGCTGACGTGTGTCATCACGATGAGATGAGTTGTGTGAGTTGGGCTCACCCGATGAGAGAGGCGAGGAAGAAGAGAGAGAGGGGGAGAGTGTATCTCAGTTTTGATCCGGAGATGATGGACAAGGGTAAGACGGTCGTGATGGGATAGATGGTCAGATGAGCCGAAAAGACGGCAGCGAAGATAGACAAGACCACATTGCCTGATGGAGATTAGAGTCTCGCAAGATGGATCGATGATTGAGAAGATGGAGAGAGATGGAGTCTCACCGCTGTACGCGTGATAGAGAGAGAGGACCAGAGCCAGATTGTTAAAGACGATGCTGGATGTTGCCAGTGACGTCAGTATGGTGAATGGGTTCAAAAGGTATACATTGAAGGCCACATTGGGAATCCAAGATGTCTTACTCTCTGTTTTGTTCTCTATTATGTGTGATTCAGCATCGAGATTATAGATGTATGTGATGTGCTGATGAAGTACCTGACTGTTCTCTGTCTAATACTTTAAAAGCAATGGAGCGAATCAAGAATGCAATGACTATGTCTAACATCAGCCAGAACAGATGGAGATACAAGGGAGGTAGACGGAAGTGGTGGAAAGGATAGTATAAGAGAAGCATGATCGGCGGCTGATGAAACGCATCGCCAGCGTACGGATCGACACCATGCTCATTCAGAAAGAGAGCCTCAAAGACTATGTGATATCAGGCGATGATACCTCGAGTGGACATCACGTTCACCTCTCTTACTATCTGTGATGGGAGTGATGAACTCTTTACGACTGAAGAGAAGTGCTGGATTATTCAAAGTCTGCAGACTCAATGCGCACAACAATCGAACGATCAGTGCAGGTGCCAGATGATTATCCCATCCTCTCTTGGTTCTCGACGTCGCATCAGCCATAGGGCCTGACATCGAATCGTACACGCGATGACGGAGCTTCCCTCGTTGTAGAGGTTCACTCCTTTTCCGTTTATTTTACGAACCCACAACCAGACTGAGACACCTCATCCTTCCTCACACCATCTGCTTTAGACGTTGCAGATCTAATGGAGAATGGAAGTCGCACGTTGGATCACCATGGTCGACCCGATCATCGGTTACACGTACCTGTTGTTGAAGCCACCGGCTTCAGCCGCATTAGCTACGATTCGCCGCCTCTACATCGAAAAGCGATCGATTTAGACACACACTGAGAGGCGGCTCTATAGCATCTAAACGTGAAGTCTCTGTGCCCAGCCGCCCTCACGGCCACGTCAGCCGCCGCAGTTTCTCTCCTTCTCCTTTTCAACTCCTGACTTTCCCCTTTCTCTCTCTAAACTCGATTGGAGAGACGGATACCACGTCTTCACAACCACATCTGTAGACAATGGGTGTCACTGTGGCGCCGTGTAACGACCTCTATGTGACCTGTTCGCTACCCAGGTGATAGACATGCAGCTGTGTGCATGCCAGGGAGTTTTCCAGCGGTGTCAACGGGTAAGAATTTGCGAAGAGAAGGCGTCACAGGAACAACGCGGGGCCGTATTGGCTATGGAAATTTCATGGTCTCCGACGACACGGCGTTGGGGAAGGAGATAGAAACAAACGACACACAGCACAAAGACGAACACACACGAGAACGAGAAAGATGAGAGTTTACAGGTGGGAGATGGGGTTGGATGGGAATGGGGTGATGACGTCGATTATAGGAAGAAGAATACGAAGAGGAGCAGAAAAGTCTACGAGGATTCGAGCGACGACGAATTAGAACACGGAGTCTCATGGGATCAGAAGCAGTGGAATGTGTGGATAGAGGAACTGTTGGTCTTTGTAAATGAAGTCAACCCCACCGACGAGAGACTCTTTAGCACGGAGAGACACCTTCTACCCGGTTTGAGAGATTCCGTTCGAAGAGTGACTGAAAGGATCACAGAGGACATGTCTTCTCCATTCTGTTATCTTTACAAAGGCAAATTCTTACCCGCAGCCAAGGCGGACGGTCTCTATTGGAAGCCTTCACAGGGTGCTACACCGACAGGAAGAAATCTTTTAAAGAGATACTTCTACACCAACACACCATGGGGTCTCCGTGTCCGTCGCCAGGTGATGCACACGATCTAACGTCCACCTTCTCACACGTTCACAGGTCACATGGTTGAACGGATCCGATGATTGGACCTTCATCGATTATCGCAGCAGCACCGATGTAAAGACCACCCTCGATCGATTGAGAGGACCAGAAGATTTTGACTGGCACGAGCTCGTCAAGAGAGTCGCCGAACACAAGATACACAAAGCTGAGGCGAGGAAGATGAGAAGAACGGGGAGGAGGAAGATCATCCCCAAATTGGAAGAGACATCGAGCGAGGAAGAGCCCATCCTCGATGAGACAGCATCCGAGAACGAACAGACGTCCCCACTGTCTTCTCAAGAAGAACATCGCGATGGAGACAGGGCGACCGATGCATTGAATGATTTCAAGCCCGATCTGGGCATGATCATCGTGAAGGAAGAAGATGGCAGCTTATACACCGAGATGTTCGGAGCTCCACCTCTATCTCCCATCTGCGAAGATGAGAACGTCATCGAGTCCCTTCAGAGTTTTCTAATGGTGAATGACCATCATCCATCACCATCTCATCCTCTAAAGCGCTCGGCCGAATCTCTCTCCCCCCTGTCCGAGACATGTGGTAGTGGAAGTGACGACGAGCCCTCTTACCCTTGTTGGTTTGATATGGACTTCCTGGCAAGAGCCAACGCTGAATTAGAGAGGACGGTGCACAGCATCATCACCTCTACGGCTGCAATGTATCAATGAATAAAATGAATGTGTGATTACTCCATGTCGGCTGTGCACCAGACAGCTGTGTGTACGTCTACACTGAGATTTCGATGCAATAATCATACAGCAGATAGTGCCATTCATGGATCACCAAGAGCACAGTCGCCCTGAGGCAGGTCCAAACGAACGATCTCGATTACATCCACCCCAGAAATCCAATGTGCCAGCTCAGGGCAATCAAAGGAGGAAGAATCGCCCGGCGTATGATCTTGAGAAGGAGCGAGAGGCAAATCGACAACGCCGATTGAAACAAGCCACGTTCAATGCGAGCTCTGACCCGATCGTCCCAAACCGGGTGAGATGTCTTAACGGTCCATTCTTAGCCATTACGATCTGTTTGGTCTCATACGAATAATCGTCTCACGAAACACATAGACACTCTCACGTGAGACGGCCAATACCGTCACCCCCGCAATATCTGGACTATCCACCTCGATTCCATCGACGATGAAAAAGAAACAAGGTAATGATAATTTCCCACCTTCACACAACATCGGACATCACATCGAGCCTCCATCTGATATCACATTGCAGGGGTCGTACAACATCCCAAACAATTATCAGAGCTGCAGAGGAATCGGTTGAACGAGGAATACATGAAGGAAGGAAGAGAAGACATATCACTATCATTGAAGAAGGTGCTCTCTGTGGAGTTGGACCTCCCTATGAAGAGAATCAATGGATGGCTGTTATCCAAGAGGCGTGTCAAGTCTAGAACACAGGAGAAGAAGAAGAGAGAAGAGAGACGTCCAACGCCACTTGATATAGAAGGGAGACGAGAAGAGGAAGAAGAAACAGAGATAATAGAAGACGAAGAGGAAGAAGAGAGGAGAGAGGAAGAGAGACGGGAACAAGAGAGAAGAGGAAAAGTTAGACGAGAAGAAGAGAGAAGGGTGGAAGAGAGAAGAGAACAAGAGAGACGAGAACAAGAGAGAAAAGAACAAGTAAGACGAGAACAAGAGAAAAGAGAAAAAGAGAGAAGAGAACAAGAGAGAAGAGAACTAGCAAGACAGGAGGAAGAGAGAAGAGAGGAAGAGAGAAGGGTAGAAGAGAGAAGAGAACAAGAGAGGAGAGAGGAAGAGAGAAGAGAAAAAGAGAGAAGAGAACAAGAGAAAAGAGAACAAGAGAAAAGAGAACAAGAGAGGAGAGAGGAAGAGAGAAGAGAACAAGAGAGAAGAGAGCAAGAGAGAAGAGAACAAGAGAGAAGAGAACAAGAGAGAAGAGAGCAACAGAGAAGAGAACAAGAGAGAAGAGAACAAGAGAAAAGAGAACAAGAGAGAAGAGAACAAGAGAGGAGAGAGGAAGAGAGAAGAGAACAAGAGAGAAGAGAGGAAGAGAGAAGAGAACAAGAGAAAAGAGAGCAAGAGAGAAGAGAAGAAGAGAGAAGAGAACAAGAGAAAAGAGAGCAAGAGAGAAGAGAAGAAGAGAGAAAAGAGCAAGAGAAAAGAGAGCAAGAGAGAAGAGAGCAAGAGAGAAGAGAGCAAGAGAGAAGAGAAGAAGAGAGAAGGGTAGAAGAAGAGACTATGGAAGAGGTGAGTGAAGAGAAGGAAGAGAAAAGTGAAAGGGCAAAGGAAGCGAGGAAGAGATCAGAAGAAGAGAAACTGCGAGAACAATTGAAACGACGCCGAGAAGTGAGAAGAAACACCATCAAAGAGCGTGAAGCACAGGCAAGAGCAGACGAAGAGAAGAGAGAAGAAGAGAGAGACAAGAGAGAAGAAGAGAAGGTAAGTGAAGAGAGAGGAGAGAGGCAGAAGACAAGTGAAGAGAGAGGAGAGAGGCAGAAGACAAGCGAAGAGAGAGGAGAGAGGGAAGAGAAGAGGGCGAGGGCGGTGGTGAGAAGACAGAAGAGGAGACGAATTGAAGGAAGCAGGAGAGGCTCATCATGGTGACTGAGATCGTCGGACAACAGGCCAACATGATGAAACTCACGTCGGGTGGGGATAGAGAAGAGATGATGTTGCAGGTGAGGACGGATGGGATGCGATGATGTGATGATGTGATGATGATCGCAGATGGATGTGATGGAACAACAGATGGAGATACAGAAGAGAATCGTGCAACAGATTCGTAGTGGGATGTAGATAAACAGAGGAGATCGAAATGGACAATTGGTGATCATTCTTGTGGACGATGAGCTGCATCGAGAAGTAACTTCATAGTCTCTTACTGTATGTGGTATCTGCCAATAAAGAGACGTTGAATTATTCGAGGGTCGTGGATGGGCTGTGGGAAATGAATCAACACCGTCATCTCGATCATCTCGATGAGACGCTCTGATCGATACTGTCATTATCTATCGTGCAGAAGAGAGTAACCGTGTGACTCGATTTCATTTTTTCTCTTGCTCCGCATCATAATTCACTCTGGACCGCCGCTGCCTCTGTTTCGTTGAATGATGGCCAAGAGATCTGAATTCTCTTCTCATCACATCAGAGATGTGAATGAGAAGAAGGCTTTCCCAATGCTTCCCTCAACACACGACCCTTCCAAAGCGGAAGACCGGCCATCCACTCTTTTTTTCGAGTTTGGCTGAGAACATTTGAAATACTTCGTAAAGCTTACTGCGTAGTGGATCATACTACGGGGAACGCAACACTTTCCCGGGTTTCATCTGTTCCCGGGAATCATTTCCTCTAGAAAGATCCGGCGCGTCTCAATTTTATAGCGGATCCAGCATGAGCAACACCACTGAAATCGTTGGCAATTGTCCTGTGATGGGAGAGGTAGACGAGGGAGACACAGCGTGGCTGGTGGTGTCTTCCGCCCTGGTGAGTGCACGATGCACGTGCCATGATTGAGATGAGGTAGGTGCTCATACAAACACCTGGTGTTGCCTTCTTCTATGGTGAGGGATCGTCGTGTCACGGACCATGTCTCTGATCGATGGACAGGAGGCATGGTTCGCAGGAAGAACATGGTGAACACCATCTTCTTGTCTTTCGCCGCAGCCGGTGTTGTGATGATCCAATGGGTTCTCTTTGGCTATTCACTTGCCTTTGGTAATGGAACGAAGGGTGATGAGTTGCATTGGACTACTACCTGTTGCCTGAACATCTCCGTCAGGACTGGGCAACTTCAACTGGGGAGGTCTAAAAGGTGTATCGACTGCCACGCCCAACGCCGATTATGCACCCACCGTTCCACACTTGGCTTTCGCCAACTTCCAGATGATGTTTGCCGTTATCACACCAGCTCTCATATCGGGTGCCGTCGTGGAACGTGTTAGCAGTCTCACCTGGCTCGTCTTCGTCTTCTTGTGGACCACTCTGGTGTATGGTATGTTGTATCATCCCGATCCATTCTGAATCAGATAGATCCTCTCGCTCATTGGGTTTGGTCTGCAGGATCTCAATATAGCTCTGATGGAACAGAATGTACCTACGTAACGGGATGGTTGAGAGATATGGGTGCCATCGATTTCGCAGGAGGTACCGTCATTCACATCTCTTCTGGAATGGCCGGATTGGTCATCTCCCTTCTCATAGGTGAGACTCGGAATGTCTTCAAGATCTTTCAGATCTGATGATGTCCAGGAAAGAGACACAACGTGGATCGAAAGAAACCTCACGCACCAGCCAGCGTCCCATTCATCATCTTGGGTTGCACCCTCATCTGGTTTGTAAATCTCTCCTCCAAACTGCACACCCAAAAAGAATAAAATCTCATCTCATTTTCAGGTTCGGCTGGCTTGGCTTCAATGGAGGGTCTGCCGCCGCATCTGGTCCTCTGGCCGTATTAGCAGCTGTGAGTCTATCCTATCCTCTCTCCACGGTGACGACTCATCGTGATCAGACCAACACGTCCATCGCGGCTGCCGCTGGCTTCTTAACGTGGTTGCTCACTGACTTAGCATTCAACAAGGGAGTCAAAGCCTCGTTGGTTGGTGCAAGCATTGGACTCGTCGTCAGTCTCGTTGCCATCACACCTGCCTCAGGATACATCTACCCAGGTGTCTTTCTACCTCTTACATCCCTTCGCTCACCCACGCAGGCTACTCTATCCTCTTCGGAGTCTTTCCAATCTGGCCTTCCTACTTTCTCATGAAGTACAAACACCTGTTGCCGTTCGATGATGCACTCGATGTCTTCTTCTGTCATGGAGTGGGAGGGATGATGGGTGCTCTCATGACTGGACTCTTTGCCACGACGGATGTGAGAGGTTTCAGGCAAGTGTAAAACGTTTAGACGGCTCCAGGTCAACCCATACGGAGCTGAAGGTGCCTTCTATGGAAACGGAAGACAGCTCGGCATACAGATACTAGCTGTGGTGATCGCGATCGCCTACAGTGCCGTGGGAACGGCCGTCATCTGTATCTTCTTAAAGTGTGAGTTCCGTCCTCTCCTTCATCATCGCAAAGGAAGATCTAACTTTCGCAGACACGATCGGATTGAGAGCATCTGAAGAAGGACAGAACGATGGCATGGACAGACATTATCACGACGAAGAAGCCTTCGATGAGGGAGAGTACATGTTGGAGAGGATCGCCAACCGCGTCATTCAGAAGATGAAGGCGGCCGAAACAAACAGTGCATCCAGTGGCGAAACATTAGAAGTTGCTTTAGAGATGACGGAGGGGAAGCACCAGTCCAACCCTGAGCTACAACAGACTAACAGTGGAAAGTCTATCTCTTGATAGTTGCCATAAATCGATTTTACAACGCCTTCGGAACAATTCTTTGATCCGATTCAAACTTTCTTCTCGAAAGACACATCAGCAGCAGACATGTCCATCGTTAAACCACGCGCACCTCTTCCCGGAGAAGCATTACCCGAGGTAGAGAATAACCCAGACATCGAGAGACAATGGGTGGTCAAGGCCGTAGCTCACTCTGAAGCCTATTTCAAACTCATCAACGCCGTCGATACGACCGCATTACGTCTGACCAAGTGATTCCGCCGAAATGCGATTCATCCGTCTCATTTCTTCAGGATTGATGATGAGATCTATCACGAGTTCAGAACCGTCTTTGAGAAGATGAGTGTGGACGTCATCTCAGAAGACCAGATGAAATCAGCACAAGGCAAGGCCGTTTGGGGTCCCTTCATGATGCGATTCAAAGAGCGAGTCCAAGACTTCAATTTTCTGACAATGCTGCGAGTGGATAGCAGCAAGGATTATTCTCAAGAGAACACGATCGTCGGTGAGAGATGATACCATCGATGTGAAAAATGGGCCAACTGATCTAAAATAGTTCCACGTATACAATTTCTCGCCATCGAGGTTGCCAGAAACAGAGAGGGAAAGAACACAAAGATCACTTCTTCATGATAAAACTGAAATCTATTGCCATCGACACGGTGTAACATGCAGATGAGATGGAACCTTCTTTGTTGTTGTGTGTCATGATCGATCAAGCGATGACACAGCCCGATCTGCATTTTGTACAAACGTCTCAACTTTACACGGTTAAAAAGAGCGTGATGCTCTCGTTACGATGTACGAGTCGATCAGATGACCACGCGATGTGATCACGCACCCCATAGACATCACGTGCTGATATCATTTTATACATTCAAGATTCACCTCCACAAAAATTCCAATTTATATCTCCACATGAAACGTTCGTTTGTGACGAACTCTGGGTCATCAGCGAGACCGCCTAAGAAAATCAAGCAAACATGTTCATGGCTTCAATCTTGTGTACCGCTTGCTCCATCAGATCCCTTCCCTACTTCTCTTCAGCTCTCTCCCTCGCATGATGCTCTCACCTTCTTTGCGTTTTGAGTAAACTCCTTCACAGAGAACTCTTCTATCTTTTTTGAGACGAGATAAGGGAAGGCGGTGACTTTCGCTTCTTGTTTCATTTTCGTCCTGTCGAAATGAGGAAAAAGAGAAGACAGATGGTGATGATGGTTTTCAACGTTAAGAGGAGAGAGCATGAGCGGGATATGGAAGCCGGGTGGTGAAAAAAGGACGGTGGAAGATCTCACCATTCTCCGTTCTGTTCGTCGGCTGTGTACGTGATCTTTTCTTGTAAAACGAGAATACTGTCGAATGTTGCGTTTCTGGACTTCATAACCATTCTCTTGTTGATCGGATCGATCATCGTGTCTTCTATGAAATAAGCTCTCGGTGATTTACCCATAAACTTTTTGATTTCAGATCTTTACCCAATGTTATATCATGTGATGTGATGTATCGGATGATACCTATAATGTGCGACTCACCCTTGACATCCATGGAGGGGCATTATATTTGATGGTCATCAGTCGTGTCGTGAATAAAACTCCAGTCTTGGGATCAAAATCTCTGCGGATCAGATCAACACTCTCCACATCTGGGCGCGAAGGATGAGGGTATTTATGCCAACTAGCCAACGCTATCTTCGACCACGGGTGTCTGAAGTCGGCGTCAGACAGACAATCATCACTCGATGTCAGAGACGAAATGGAGGAATATCTCACTGGAAGGTGTGATCTAGAGTCTCTGTTGTTACCATTATGTTTTTCTGTCGTGCGGGGAAGAATGAGATTCCTTCTCACTTTCTGTGTCACGTGATGTATGTGAATCTACAACGTTAAGATTAAAAATGCACGTTTTTGTGCCTATTTCGGCTGCTTGTTTCACCCCGTACTATAATTTCAGGATTCAGCGCTGCCATCTCATCCACTCATCTAAACCATCAGTGTCACCAGTTATAGTCAATGTACATTTCAGACCACCTTCATCATTGGGGAGGATATAGAGCCTTATGCGAAGATTTACACATATCGGGTTGATCATCGGACAGAAGTTGACGCCGCGGTGACTTTGTGTCGTTCGGACACCCGTCCAGCTCTGACACCCTCGCTTTCGTACCGCAGCACTTCGCGCTATCTATCGCGAAGACTGTTCTGACACGAGAAATTCAAGTGCGTGTTTCGGAGAGTCACTTCTCTCGCGAGATCGGTTGAGCAGGAGCATTTTCAAACGGAGACGAGATGAACAAGCTGCTTCTCTTGCTGGCGTTCGCCCTCTTCGCTGCAGTGGCCAGTCAGAACCTGACCGAGACGGATGTCTATTCTTCAACAGCATCCTCCGATGATGTAACCCCATCTTCCTCTGATGTCGATCCCACCGAGCCAGCCGACGAGCCTTGGTGGAAGAAACCTCTTCAGAGGGTGAAGGATGATGAAGATTACATCACGACCAAGTCCAAGTTTCTCTCTTGGATCAAAAAGTACGCTCGCAAGTTCCACGCCAGTGAACTCGAGACGAGATTCCAACTGTGGAAGAAGGCCGTGAAGAAGGTCTTCGACATCAACCACGGCAACAACACATGGACGGCGGAGGTGAATGACAATCATCCATCTGCTCGGACTCATTTTCGTAGGTCAACGAGTTCTCTTCTCACACCAAAGAGGAGCTCAAGAATCTGTTGGGTGCCATTGAGATGGACACCAACGACACCCTGTCCACAGACGGTAACGCAAAGAGGGTGAGCATCTTCGATCGTGTGACAGTCGCTGACGTGGTAAACAGTTCAGACCCAGCTGGATCGATTGGACTCAGAAGAACGCCGTTACATCAGTGAAGAACCAAGGAGGATGTGGTGAGATCGCTTCGCATGCGAGTGTGAATGTCTCATCTCCTACAGGATCGTGCTGGGCCTTCTCTGCTGCTGCCGCTTTAGAAGGTGGCAGAGCTGTCGCCGGACGCGGAAGAATGGATCTGTCCCCACAGCATATGATGAGTGAGTCGTCTCATCCTCTCATGCATCATCCTGCATCATCATCTGATGTTCCTCTGCAGACTGCGGCGGCCTCGGCGCTTGCAACGGTGGAGACCCACTGGGAGCCATTCGCTGGGGCAACACTCACCTGGGCTCCTGGAGCGACGTTCCGTACGTCGGACAGGCTCAAGGGTGCCGCAACGTCAACCGCCAAGTCAACTGCCAGGGCTCAGTCGTCTCTCGCAGCGGCCGAGATGATGATGCCGCCAATGTCATCGCGGGGGGACCGACGTCCATCTGCTTCAACGTCATCGACTCCTTCTTCTCTTACAGAGACGGAGTCTTCTCTCAGAACTGCCCGCGCGGATGCAATCATGCCGTGCTCGCAGTGGGCTACGCGGAGAACTGCCAGAACACAGGAAAGAACTGTTACATCATCAAGAACAGTTGGGGAGCTGGCTGGGGCAAGGGAGGATACTTCTTGATCCAGAGGGGAAACAACATGTGTGGTATCGCCGATTATCTCGGAAGACCCGATCGATGCTGAGAGGGAGGAGATAAAGTGTTGTCTTATTACGAATGTTGATGGATCGAAATGGTTATTGGATGAGACGGGATGTAACAAGGATATCACTCACTGTCTTTGAGTGATTCTGATGGAATTGTGTGGGGTCTATCTACATTAACCTGGCCAAAATTTGTTGAGCGTGTCGAGGGTAACATCAGATATAGAGGATGATCCTCTTCTCTATGGCTCCTCATCCGAATGCATCACATCTCATTCACACGAATCGCAGCTCCGTCTTTCCTTGTCACGCGACAAGCTCTGAATTTTGTTGTGACTCAGCAATCGCGTCGACGTAAATTAGACAGCCTGGGCTGAAGCATACCCCAACGAGCAACTCCGTGCGGTGTAACATAAATAATGTAGACGCACTCACATTTGCTACACAAGTTCGGCCATTCTAACGAGAGACAACATGCGAAGAGGAGTGGGAATCTTACTGCTTATGGCCTTCGTGGCCCTTGCTTTCCTGCCAGGTGACCACCTTCTCCATCTGTCACGATAATCACACTTGAGAATCATTCGATGCCGACATACATTCCATCGCTGACTCGCGTCTACAGCCGTCATCACGGCTCAGGGAGAGACACAAGCTGCATCATCACCTGACACACCAACTGTCGATAGACCTTTGAGAGCCAACGAGAAGGCCGGCTCGAAGACCGACGATGAAGTCATCGCCAGAGAAGAAGAAGAGATCCGTTCTGACGGATTCAGCACAAAAGAGATCAAGCAGATTCGAGAGAAGGCACAGACATTACAATTCCAGGCTGAAGTCAATAAGTTGATGGGAATCATCATCAACAGTCTGTATTCATCCAAGGAGGTCTTCTTACGTGAAGTCATTTCCAATGCTTCCGACGCCTTGGACAAGATCCGTCACATCTCTTTGGGTGACCGCTCTCAATTGGACAGCGGCAGCAAGCTCGAGATCCGCGTGAGTCTTCCTCTCACGTCGATCATATCGTGATGACGTCACTGACCACAATCATCAGATCAAGGCCGATAGACAAGCCAGAACTCTCACCATCACGGACAGTGGTGTGGGTATGACCAAGGAAGAGCTCATCAACAACTTGGGAACCATCGCCAAATCTGGCACCACCGAGTTCTTAAAGACACTCAAGGACACACAAGACTCCAACCTCATCGGACAGTTTGGAGTCGGTTTCTACTCCGTCTACCTCGTCGCAGACAACGTCACCGTCATCACAAAGAGCAACAACGATGCACAGTGAGTGCACCATCACATCGCATGATGTCTCACCTTCACGCAGGTACGTCTGGCAATCCGACGCCCACAGCACATTCACCATTTCAGAAGACCCCCGCGGTGACACCTTGAAGAGAGGAACATCCATCGTCCTGCACATCAAGGAGGGAGAGGAAGAGTTCCTCGAGCAAGAGAAGCTGGCCACACTCGTTAAGAAGTACTCTGAATTCATCAACTTCCCCATCTACCTGTGGACCGAGAAGGAACAAGACGTCGAAGTCCCCCTCACTGGTGAGATATTCGAAAATATTCGAGATTTTATTCTCATTTATTGTTTGCAGAGGAGGAGCTCGCAGTGAAGAGAAAGGAGAGAGACGAGGCGGCCGAGGAGGCTGAAGCTGATGAAGAGCAGCCCGATATCGAGACGACAAAGACAGTGAAGGAGAAGGTACCTCAGTGGGAGATCATGAACGAGACCAAGCCCATCTGGACCAAGAGCCCGAAGGAGGTCACCCAGGAAGAATACAACGCCTTCTTCAAGGTGAAAATTTTTCACATGATGATGATGATCCGATGTTGATGATGGATGAGCAGGTCTTAGCCAAGGACCTGGGAGATAAGGACCCCCTCGCCCACGTTCACTTCAACGCAGAGGGAGACGTCGAATTCAAGAGTCTCCTCTACATCCCAGCCGAAGTCCCCAGCCAGCAGCAACAAGAGTCTCTCGTCCAAGCCATGGGCAGAAACATCAAACTCTACGTCAAGCGTGTCTTCATCACCGGTGAGACATGACCCTCCCACTCATCTGATGACATCAGATGACTTCCGTGACATCTTACCCAAGTACATGAGCTTCATCCGCGGCATTGTAGACGCCGACGACCTACCTCTTAACGTGTCCAGAGAGATGCTGCAAGAGCATCGCAATCTCGCCATCATCAAGAACAAGGTCATCCGAAGGTGTCTCGCTCTCTTCCAAGACCTAGCAGACAACGACAAGGAGAAGTACGAAAAATTCTACGAAGTCTACCACCAGAACATCAAGCTCGGCATTGTAGAGGATGCGAAGAACCGAGCGAGACTGTCTAAACTGCTCATGTTCACTTCTTCCAAGAGCAACGGAAAGATGATTCACCTCGACGAGTACATGGAGAGGATGAAGAGTGACCAGAAGGAGATCTACTATCTATCGGGAGACAGCCTGGACACCATCAAGGCTTCACCACTTTTGGGTGAGAGAGAGAAGGAGAGAGAAACTGAATGGAAACAGAGAGAATCACAAAGAAGGGATACGAAGTGTTGTACATGGACAAGCCCATCGACGAGTACGCCGTCAGCTCCATCGAGAAATACGACGGAAAATTCCAGTTACGTAACGTCGCCAAGGGCAACCTCGACCTCGGAGACGACAAGGAGGAGACCAAGCGCTTAGACGAAGAGTTCACTCCTCTCACAAAGTGGATCAAGGAACAACTGTCCGACAAATTGGAGGTGAGTCCGTCTACAACACGCCATTCCCATCGATGCTCCACGACACCCACTCACGCTCCACAGGCCGTCCGAGTGTCCGTACGTCTCGTGGAGGCCCCCGCCGCCCTCGTCTCTTCCCTCTTTGGTTGGTCGCCTCAGATGGAGAAAATCATCCGAGCTCAGGCTCTGGCTGATCCTGTCTCGAAGCATTTCGCCCCGAAGAAAGTGTTGGAGATCAATCCTAGACATCCTCTCATCCACGAACTCAGCAGAAGAGTTGCGGAGGACTCTAACGATCAGGGAGCGAAGGACCTCATCGAGGTGAGGGACATGCATGATGGACGTGATGCTGACGCGAAGTCGTAGGTGTTGTATCAGACTTCGGCCATGTCTTCGGGTTTCAACTTGGAAGATCCCGTTGGATTTGCCAACCAGATCGTCAAGTTGATGAACCAGAACTTGAATTTGGACCCCAACGCAAAGGCCACCGTGGAAGACTTTCCGGTAGAAGAGGAGAGCAGCGATGAGCCACAGACCAAGGACGAGCTGTAAAGTGCTTCGTACGAATAAAAAAGTATCGAAAAACGAGCCATGTATGATGAGAGAGACGAAAGAGTGGAGCGTGATGAGTAATGGGTGATCGAAAGAGAGAGGTGGATGAAAAGAGAAGACTGTGAGTACGTGTGGTTTTATTGAGGCACGAGCAGTTGTGATTGGTTTCGCGAGCAGAGGGGTGCTGGACGAGAGTGATGATGTCAGGGAAAAACATGATGTTCGATTCATATATTCGTATCGAAACAGAGCATGGCGATCGATTGTGAATCCGCTGACGCGGTCGATCTCGGCTCATCATACGATGTTAATGGAGATGGATGCATGCCACATCATTCAACCCCCAGAACCGATACGATTCGTCTCCAGATGTTCTTGTCATCGTGTGAGCTAGTCTGCTCGTTCTCGTGGTCTTCTTCGACATAGTTGACTCGGGATGGAAAGGTCTCGGCTCTCTTGTATGAGGCGGTACCGTTGAATCTGTATCTGTCCATGTCGTTCTAATGTTGTGTTGTGCTGGTGTGGCTTGTCTGTTGTTGGTTTCGTTCAAAATGAGATTGAGCGGGAGCAAACTCAAATTCTTTCTTTGAAAAATGTTTGAAATTTCGGTCGATTTTCGGAAGTTCATAGAACAGTCTCTACCTCAATCATGACTCGAACACATTGACACGATGATGAGTCGTTTATTCTTCTCATTCTTTATCTCCTCCATCTTCTCCCTTCTTGATCTCCGCTGCGACCTTTTATCATTTAGAGGTGACACATCGATCTCTCATGTTCACCTTGGCTTGGAACTCACGCCAGTGGGTCAGGTCTGGATCTTGAGGGTCTATACTCAATCTCCTCTCCCTCTCCTTCTCTTCGACTGCGTCGACGTTCATCTAATGTGATTCAGAATATGAAGTCGATCGTCTGACGATGTATACCTGCGAGTGAGCTTCGGCCGGTCCAGCATCACCCTTTGCAACGAGAACACTGCAAGGACAATTATCGATGAGATAATGAGCCACACTGGTCGAGCCAAAGAATCTGAAAGACATCATCAGAAACGGAAGAGGAGAAGCACATCGTACCCCGTCTTGACCTCATGCTTGCCGACGATCAATGTGTCGATCTTTCTATCTGTGACTTGGTGAACTATCTCTTCTCCAACTCGGGCAGCCAAAGACACAACGGGCTCATGCTTGATGTGATGTTCTGTGCAGTACTTTCCAATCACATTTAAGACGCTTCTAGCCATTGTCTGATCAACATTAGACCATTTCCTTGAAAGAAATCCATGATAGATGGCCTACCTGATATTGTCTTCGGGCAGCATTTTTGTCGGGCGGTTGGAGCCAGCTGGCCCACGAAGAGTCGTCGAACTGAACAACACTCAAGATGACGAGGAGGTCCTTGTCTGGGCGTACGAGATTGCAAGCACTATAGAATGCGACCAGAGAAGAAGGAGTGCCGTCTATCGCCACCTGCACAAGTGTGAATCGAAGAGAAGCGTGGGTATACATACGAGATATCGAACCATCGTGAACGTTTGGTGATGATGATGTTGCGTAAATTGTGAAATCTCCTCCCTGAATTGCGTTTGTAGACAGAGAGCATCACATGAATGAGATCATTTTGGAAGATCATTTCACTCGAGCGATCGTCCCTGACGACATCATCTGACGCTGGTCTGAATGGCCAGCCAGACTTCCGCTCGTCTATTCCAACCACCGCCGTAGAATCCCGATGAAGAATCCGACGCCGTCGGTGTCCAAAGGCACACTATCTACTCGCCCTCGGTGTCGGGAGGCGGGAGAGCTCTAGATTTCCCTACCTCCGATTCCTACGTCACTTCTAATATAGAATTGACTGTCCTCTCTCTTCGCGAATGCACCACGAAGCTTTTGACTGAGGTTTCTGTCATCTTCCACCGATCGACCGAGGAGAAGCAGCTGGTGAGACGTTCAAGTTGAAGGAGGTCCTCAGGTATTTCCTGTGTTTCGGGTTTGTGGGCCAAAGTCGGGCTTTTTCTCCGAGCTTTCGGAGTCCGAAATATCGAGGGCTGTGCCAGGGGCAGTTTGAAAAGAGAAGAGAGAAGTAAGCACAGAGATGAGAGGATCGTTGCAGCTGATCGTCCTGTCGTTCGTTGCCACATGGATGATTGCATCGGCCGAAGAGCACACGATATATCTGTCCAATCAAGGATCGACCGATGCCAAGTGTGGGAGTCTCGCGGATCCATGTAGAAGCTTTACTCAGGCGTGGCGAGCCAGATCAGCTCGCCCAGGAGATCACGTTCAGATCATCTTGAGAGACACACATTATACCCTGCCCCCCCTCAACGGGCTGGCACTTGCCATCTTTCGTCACGTATCCCTCACCATACGCTCCAACACAGACGGCATCCGGTCCTTCTTCAATGTTAGCCACGAGGATGGATCGAAGGGACCCTTGCAGCTGGACACATCCTCCTCTATCGTCTTCAAGGACCTTCACATCGTAGGAGCTTCGCTCAGCTGCCGTCACGGTGCTTGTCCACCGAAACTCATCTTTGATGGATGTTCCATCGATGGAGATCTGCAGGTGTTTGGGGGACACATATCTATCAAGGACACATTTTGCAACAAGACGAGTCGTCTCATGGCCGTAGACTCAAAGGTCGAGTCTTCTGGAAACGATTGTGAGGTTCTATTGGCTCATCTTCAATTATCGGACAGTACGAGGTGAGATCATCATTTCCCAACTGCGTACATCGTGAAACTCACTGCGAAAATCAGATCGCTGTTGCAATCTGAATCAGAAAGACCGAAAGAAGGACAGAAGGTAGCCATCATCATGATCTGTCTTGTGATCGGTGGTCTATCCATCCCACTCACCATCTTCTTTGCCATCGGAAAGTTTTCGAAAAAATCAGCCGCCATCGTGAGTTTATTCACTTTTATTCTCTCAGCTCACCCTCTTATGCAGGATGAAGAATCAGTAGAAGAAGTCGAAGTCGTCACAACCTCTTCATCTTGTCCTTCATCTACATGTTCCAATGCATCGACATCATCCGATGATGACAACGAGTACGTAGAGTTACAAGACGAGGAGAGCAACACAACCACACCCTCTTTCCGTATCGGTGATTCCATGTCCACGGAGGTTGTCATCCACATCGACGAAGAGACACCCATCGTACCACACGATCACCTGAAAGACGAGAGTTAGAAAGAGAAGAGCAGCCACCCGGTATCACAGAGCGTGTAACCGGTAATTTTGGATACGAATAGAATGTATATACGCCTATCTATATCAGGAGACTTGTTATTCGTATTTGAGTATCGCGGTCGATTGTGAGAATGGACGTGAAGATGAGCCATGGATGAACACGATGAGATAAGTCGTAGACTAAGGAAGAAGCGCTGACGTATACAGACGAGAATCACGATCAGGCGCCGCTTTCAGGTGCGCATACATCATCATCGATGGTGTCACACGTCCATCGATGAAACAGAGACTCTGGGATATTGATCGAACAATGAAATTTCTCAAAGCTACATAAAGCGAGGTGGACTTCAGGTCTTCTTCGAAGCTGATACATCTCCGGTCACCGATAATGACAGCAGCTCATTCACTCAACAACACTATTTTACTATATGAGATATAGTCAACAACGGTGTCGTGGTCGATGAACTCGTGTCCAGCGTCGCGGTCGAAAATATGTTTTTATTCCCAGCTGCCTTCCGATCGCATCATCACATCACAACAATCGGATCACAA
This sequence comes from Planoprotostelium fungivorum, assembly GCA_003024175.1. Taxonomy (NCBI): domain Eukaryota; phylum Evosea; class Variosea; order Cavosteliida; family Cavosteliaceae; genus Planoprotostelium; species Planoprotostelium fungivorum. Next base: position 84,233 of record MDYQ01000067.1, on the reverse strand, counting down.
ACCACGGACATGCAGGACACCGGTCACCACCGACAGTAAACGTCCACACTTCAGACAACTCTCGACCTCCATGCTGTCGCATCCCATGAACATCGGCTCCCACACGGCACCTCCACAGCTGGTAGAGCCCGACGGGAAGTACGATTCTATTATCTCTCGCTTCGGTCGTCACCAAAGCTCCCATCCTTCAACGACCCACCCAGGAGGTATCTCTCAGGTACGCACCTTTCACTCATTTTGCGATGTTCTCAAACGGGCTGCCCTCTTTGTCGCATCCTTCACCTGTTGCGATGTCGCCTGAAGCGTTTTATTCTACCCACTCCTGACGATAAGGCCCCTCTCCATCACTTATCATCAGATACACACCAAGTTTTCTTTGAGTTCTCTTTATAGAACGACGTTATCAAGACGAGAAAAGTTCTGCGTACGAAAAAATATCGTCCTCCAACCCTCCGATAGAAAATTCGATGAAAACTCATCGTGCATAGTAACGCCAAGTAATCTGAGAGCCACTCATTCACCCGAAGCTGCTGTAGCACTCACTCCTGTATCAACAGACAACATATCCATCTTCCAAGTGTTTAATATCCGAAGGTGAGAAGCGGTGACAAGAGAAACGTCTGACGAGGTGATGTAGACAATGAGGCCGGTCACCATGAAAAGAGAAGATGTCGGACCCACGATGGGCATCCCGACTGGATCATCGACAGAATCCATGCCTGGAGTAGTCACCCAGTGCCAGAGCTTATTGGAAGCGTTAGAGAGACACGCAGCGGGTGACTTTTCGGTTCGAGTTGCGCTGGAAGACGACCGCAGCGAGACGGCCAAGATGGCGAGCGCCTTCAACACCATTGCGGCGAGAAACCAATACCTCCTAAGACAGATGATGGAGGTGACGCGAAATATGTCCGACATGTTTTATTTACATTTATTCCAGGACGACATCATGACGCCTGCACCGGACGATTGGTATGGAGACTGGGCTTCGAGCATCAACGCTTACAACTGTGGAGCCGCAGGAAAAGAGCCTCTTAAGAGACTCTGCGACGGTTCGTCCTCTCATCTCGGTCGTTCTTCTCACCAACTTAACAGTGATGGACTCCGTCGCCGCCGGTGACCTCAACGTGAGCATGTGGAGGCCCGGAGAGAAGGTAACAGCCTCATGTTCCTCCGACCGCCTCTGACGAATTATCCAGATCCCTCCCGGTTACGAAGAGTTGTCCCTCTCATTGGACAAGATGACCGAGCGTCTCAGCGCCTTCTCGAACGACATCCTCGAGAGCCTTTCCATGGCTGCTGAGGGTCAATTACAATACAACTGTGAGCCTGCCGGCCACAGTGGAGTGTGGAGAAGACTCGTAGACGAGTCGAACACCATGACATCCAACTTGAGCCGCCAGGTAAAGAGGACGACATCGCATGGTCGCTGATGTGATGACAGTTCCAATGCATCTCGGAAGTCACTATGGCCGTCGCTCACGGAGACCTCTCCAAGAAGATCCCCAACTCTGAGAACTTCAAGGGAGACGTCCGCATCATGAAGGACTGCATCAACGAGATGGTGGACGAGCTCGCCATCCTCGCCTCCGAGGTAATTCAATCCCATTTTAAATGCTTTTATTCACTTCGGTAGGTGACCCGTGTCGCCCAAGAGGTCGGAACACAAGGCAAGCTGGGAGGACAAGCCATCGCGCAGGGACAAGGTATATGGAAGTCCCTCACTGACAACGTCAACACGATGGCAACCAACCTCACGTCTCAAGTTCGATCCATCGCTGAAGTCACAACGGCCGTCGCTAGAGGAGATCTTTCGAAGAAGATTACCACGAACGTTCAAGGAGATTTCTCTGAGCTCAAGGACACGATCAACACGATGGTGGATCAACTCAACTCGTTCGCCTCCGAGGTGAACTATATCATTTTATTTCAATTTATTTCTAACGGTAGAATAGGTGACTCGTGTCGCTCGTGAGGTCGGTACGGAGGGTAAGCTGGGAGGTCAAGCTCAGGTGGCCGGTGTAGCTGGTACCTGGAAGGATCTCACCGATAACGTCAACACGATGGCAGACAACTTGACTGGTCAAGTGCGTGCCATCGCCCAAGTCACCACGGCCGTCGCGAAGGGAGACTTGTCCAAGAAGATCACTGTGGACGCCAAGGGAGAGATCTTGGAGCTGAAGAACACCATCAACATTATGGTCGATCAACTCGGTATCTTTGCTGCTGAAGTTACCCGTGTCGCTCTGGAGGTCGGAACGGAAGGAAGACTCGGAGGTCAGGCCAACGTACGTGGAGTCGCTGGATGCTGGAAGGACTTGACAGACAACGTCAACACTATGGCTGCCAACTTGACGTCACAAGTACGTGCCATTGCCGAAGTTACCACTGCCGTAGCCAGAGGAGATCTGTCCAAGAAGATCTCCACTGACGTACAAGGAGAAATTGCTGAATTGAAGAACACGATCAACACCATGGTGGACCAGCTCAACTCGTTCGCCTCTGAGGTCACTCGTGTTGCTGGAGAAGTAGGAACAGAGGGTAAACTAGGAGGACAAGCACAGGTAGCTGGTGTAGCTGGTACTTGGAAGGATCTTACGGACAATGTAAACACTATGGCTTCGAATCTTACAGGACAAGTGCGTGCCATCGCTCAAGTAACAACGGCTGTCGCCAAGGGAGATCTCTCGAAGAAGATGACAGCCGATGCGAAGGGAGAGATCTTGGAGTTGAAGAATACCATCAATACCATGGTGGACCAGCTCAACTCGTTCGCCTCCGAGGTAAATTGATTCATCTGTAACGACACCATGACTGATGTGATGCAGGTGACTCGTGTCGCCCGTGAGGTCGGTACCGAAGGAAAGCTCGGAGGTCAAGCCCAAGTGTCTGGCGTTGGTGGTACCTGGAAGGACTTGACAGAGAACGTCAACACGATGGCAGACAACTTGACCGGTCAAGTGCGTGCTATTGCCCAAGTCACTACCGCCGTGGCCAACGGTGATCTGTCCAAGAAGATCACTGTGGATGCTCGTGGAGAGATTTTGGAACTCAAGAGCACCATCAACATTATGGTGGATCAGCTCGGTACCTTCGCTGCTGAGGTGACTCGTGTGGCTCTCGAAGTCGGAACGGAAGGAAGACTCGGAGGACAGGCCAATGTGATCGGTGTGGCCGGATGCTGGAAGGACTTGACAGACAACGTCAACACTATGGCTGCAAACCTGACGTCACAAGTGCGTGCCATCGCTGAGGTCACTACCGCTGTGGCTCGAGGAGATCTATCGAAGAAGATTACCACGGATGTACAAGGAGAGATTGCCGAACTCAAGAACACGATCAACACCATGGTGGACCAGCTCAATTCGTTTGCTTCTGAGGTGAACAGATCATGATTAACATAGTCACTGATGTCTTTGCAGGTGACTCGTGTCGCTGGAGAAGTAGGAACGGAAGGAAAGTTAGGAGGGCAAGCTCAAGTGGCCGGTGTAGCTGGTACTTGGAAGGACCTTACGGACAATGTAAACACTATGGCTTCGAATCTTACAGGACAAGTGCGTGCCATCGCTCAAGTAACAACGGCTGTCGCCAAGGGAGATCTCTCGAAGAAGATGACAGCCGATGCAAAGGGAGAGATCTTGGAGCTGAAGAACACGATCAACACCATGGTGGATCAGCTCAACTCATTCGCCTCCGAAGTGACTCGTGTGGCTCGTGAGGTCGGTACCGAAGGAAAACTTGGAGGTCAAGCTCAAGTGTCTGGCGTGGGCGGTACTTGGAAGGACCTCACAGAGAACGTCAACACCATGGCGGACAATTTGACCAACCAAGTCAGAGCTATCGCCGAGGTCACTACTGCCGTGGCTAACGGAGACTTGTCCAAGAAGATCACTGTGGACGCCAAGGGAGAGATTCTCGAGTTGAAGAACACCATCAATACCATGGTGGATCAGCTCGGAACCTTCGCTGCTGAAGTTACCCGTGTGGCTCTCGAAGTCGGAACGGAAGGAAGACTTGGAGGACAAGCCAACGTGCGTGGTGTAGCTGGATGCTGGAAGGACTTGACAGACAACGTCAACACTATGGCTGCCAACTTGACATCGCAAGTGCGTGCTATTGCCGAAGTTACCACTGCCGTGGCTCGAGGAGATCTATCGAAGAAGATTACAACGGACGTACAAGGAGAGATAGCAGAGCTGAAGAACACGATCAATACCATGGTGGACCAGTTGAATTCGTTTGCCTCCGAGGTGGGCATTCTTCGTTTCTCTTTCAACATCGATTGACTCTACATCAGGTGACTCGTGTCGCCGGAGAAGTAGGAACAGAGGGTAAACTAGGTGGCCAAGCGCAAGTGGCTGGTGTGGCGGGTACTTGGAAGGATCTCACGGACAACGTGAACACTATGGCTTCCAACCTCACCGGACAAGTGCGTGCCATCGCTCAAGTGACTACTGCCGTCGCGAAGGGAGATCTATCCAAGAAGATGTCTGCAGACGCCAAGGGAGAAATTCTCGAGCTGAAGAACACCATCAACACCATGGTGGATCAGTTGAACTCCTTCGCCTCTGAGGTGAGATTCGATCCACATGAACCGAGTGACTCACATCTGTTCAGGTGACTCGTGTGGCTCGTGAGGTCGGTACCGAAGGAAAACTTGGAGGTCAAGCCCAAGTGTCTGGTGTCGGTGGTACCTGGAAGGATCTGACAGAGAACGTCAACACGATGGCAGACAACTTGACCGGACAAGTGCGTGCCATTGCCCAAGTGACCACGGCCGTGGCCAACGGAGACTTGTCCAAGAAGATCACTGTGGATGCTCGTGGAGAGATTCTCGAGCTGAAGAACACCATCAACATTATGGTCGATCAACTCGGTACCTTCGCTGCTGAGGTGACTCGTGTGGCTCTCGAAGTCGGAACGGAAGGAAGACTCGGAGGTCAGGCCAACGTACGTGGAGTCGCTGGATGCTGGAAGGACTTGACAGACAACGTCAACACTATGGCTGCCAACTTGACATCGCAAGTGCGTGCCATTGCCGAAGTTACCACTGCCGTGGCTCGAGGAGATCTGTCCAAGAAGATTACAACGGACGTGCAAGGAGAGATAGCAGAGCTGAAGAACACGATCAACACCATGGTGGACCAGTTGAACTCATTCGCCTCTGAGGTCACTCGTGTTGCTGGAGAAGTAGGAACGGAAGGAAAGTTAGGAGGGCAAGCTCAGGTCGCTGGTGTAGCTGGTACTTGGAAGGACCTCACAGACAATGTAAACACTATGGCTTCCAATCTTACCGGTCAAGTACGTGCTATAGCTCAAGTCACGACTGCCGTAGCCAACGGTGATTTGTCAAAGAAGATGACAGCCGACGCCAAGGGCGAGATCTTAGCGCTGAAGAACACGATCAACACGATGGTGGACCAGCTCAACTCGTTCGCATCAGAGGTCACTCGTGTGGCTCGCGAGGTCGGTACCGATGGTAAGCTCGGAGGTCAAGCCAACGTGAAGGGCGTAGCTGGTACCTGGAAGGACCTCACAGACAACGTCAACACCATGGCTGCCAACTTGACCAACCAAGTCAGAGCTATCGCAGAAGTTACCATCGCCGTGGCCAACGGTAATCTCACGAAGAAAGTAGAAGTGAATGCCAGAGGAGAGATCGCCGAACTCAAAGACACGATCAACACCATGGTGGATCAGCTCGGTACATTTGCAGACGAAGTGACCCGTGTGGCTCTCGAGGTCGGAACGGAAGGAATGCTGGGAGGACAAGCTCAAGTGAAGGGCGTAGCTGGAACTTGGAAGGATCTGACGGACAATGTGAATACGATGGCGGCCAACTTGACCAATCAAGTTCGAGCCATCGCGGCAGTGACGACGGCCGTGGCCAGGGGAGATCTATCGAAGAAGATCGAAACCGACGTGAAGGGAGAGATAGCAGAGTTGAAGGACACGATCAATACCATGGTGGATCAGCTCAATTCCTTCGCGTCAGAGGTGAGAAGAGGATAGTGAGAGGGGATGGTATGGCTGATGATGTTTCAGGTGACTCGTGTGGCCGGTGAGGTCGGTACGGAAGGTAAATTGGGAGGACAAGCCCAAGTCAAAGGACTCGAAGGTCTCTGGAAGGATCTCACAGACAACGTCAACACCATGGCGGCTAACTTGACCAACCAAGTCAGAGCTATCGCTGCCGTCACGACCGCCGTGGCCAGTGGAGATCTGTCCAAGAAGATGACAGCCGACGCCAAGGGAGAGATTCTCGAACTCAAGGACACCATCAATACCATGGTCGGTCAGCTCGGTACCTTCGCTGCAGAGGTCACTCGTGTCGCCCTCGAGGTCGGAACACAAGGAAAGCTCGGAGGACAAGCTCAAGTGAAGGGCGTCGCTGGTACCTGGAAGGACTTGACGGACAACGTCAACACGATGGCTTCCAATCTCACGTCACAAGTGCGTGCCATCGCCGTGGTGACTACTGCCGTGGCCAGGGGAGATCTGTCCAAGAAGATCACGACCGATGTACAAGGAGAGATACTCGAGCTGAAGGATACCATCAACACCATGGTGGATCAATTGAACTCCTTCGCCTCTGAGGTGAGAGACGTGAACGGGTGAAAGCGGGAGAGCTGATCATGAAATAGGTGACTCGTGTCGCTGGTGAGGTCGGTACCGAAGGTAAATTGGGAGGACAAGCTCACGTCAAGGGTGTAGAGGGTATCTGGTTCAACCTCACGGACAACGTCAACACCATGGCTGCCAATTTAACCAACCAAGTCAGAGCTATCGCCGCCGTCACGACTGCCGTGGCCAGTGGAGATCTCTCGAAGAAGATTCAAGTCGATGCCAAGGGAGAGATTCTCGAACTGAAGAACACGATCAATACCATGGTGGACCAGCTCGGTACCTTTGCCGATGAGGTCACTCGTGTCGCTGGAGAAGTAGGAACGGAAGGAAAGCTCGGCGGACAAGCGCAAGTGGCTGGTGTGGCGGGTACCTGGAAGGATCTCACGGACAACGTCAACACTATGGCGGCTAACCTCACTGGACAAGTGCGTGCTATCGCTCAAGTCACGACCGCCGTAGCCAACGGAGACTTGTCAAAGAAGATGACAGCCGACGCCAAGGGCGAGATCTTAGCGTTGAAGAACACGATCAACACGATGGTGGACCAGCTCAACTCGTTCGCATCAGAGGTCACTCGTGTGGCTCGTGAGGTCGGTACCGATGGTAAGCTCGGAGGTCAAGCCCAAGTCGCCGGAGTCGGTGGTACTTGGAAGGATCTGACAGAGAACGTCAACACGATGGCAGACAACTTGACTGGTCAAGTGCGTGCTATCGCTCAAGTCACCACGGCCGTGGCCAACGGAGACCTCTCCAAGAAGATCGGAGTCGATGCCAAGGGAGAGATTCTCGAGTTGAAGAACACCATCAACACCATGGTGGATCAACTCAGCACTTTCGCTGCTGAAGTTACCCGTGTGGCTCTCGAAGTCGGAACAGAAGGAAGACTCGGAGGACAGGCCAACGTGAAGGGTGTGGCCGGATGCTGGAAGGATCTAACAGACAACGTCAACACGATGGCTTCCAATCTCACGTCACAAGTGCGTGCCATCGCCGTGGTGACTACTGCCGTGGCCAGGGGAGATCTGTCCAAGAAGATCGAAACCGACGTGAAGGGAGAGATTGCCGAACTCAAGGACACCATCAATACGATGGTGGATCAGCTCAACTCGTTCGGTTCAGAGGTGACTCGTGTCGCTCGCGAGGTCGGTACCGAAGGTAAACTGGGAGGACAAGCCATCGTCAAGGGCGTAGAAGGTATTTGGAAGGAACTCACCGTCAACGTCAACACCATGGCTGCCAACTTGACCAACCAAGTCAGAGCCATCGCAGAGGTCGCCACCGCCGTATCCAAGGGAGACTTCACCCGTTACATCTCCGTGGAAGCCTACGGCGAGATGGACACTCTCAAGACCATCATCAACGTCATGATCCACACCCTCAAGGACACTCTCATGCAGACCGCCCTGGCGAACGAGGCCAATCGAGCCAAATCCGAGTTCATGGCCAACATGTCCCACGAGATTCGTACGCCCATGAACGGTATCATTGGTATGACCGAGTTGACACTGGAGACGACTCTGAATGCGGAACAACGAGAGTACCTCAAGTTGGTCCACAGCTCGGCCCTGGGTCTACTCACCATCATCAACGATATTTTGGGTGAGACGCACGGCGTGAGAGATGATATCTGATCGAATCGTAGATTTCTCGAAGATCGAAGCGGGTAAATTGGAGATCGAACACATCGACATGAACTTGAGGGAGACGATGGGTGATACCATGAAGGCTCTGTGTCTCAAGGCACACGAGAAAGACATCGAGCTCATCCTCTCCGTTGACCCAGGCGTACCCGATCGCCTCATTGGAGATCCAGTTCGTCTCAGACAAGTCATCACCAACCTCATCGGTGAGCAGACTCTTTCAATCCACACTTGATATTCACATTGTAAACTTTCCACTGCCATCTCACACGAAGACAGGTAACGCCATTAAGTTCACTTCACACGGAGAAGTCGTAGTCAAGGTGGAGATCTCTCAATTCCAACCTAGATCAGACAAGATCTCCCTGTGGTTCTGCGTCACCGACACTGGAATTGGAATTCCAGAGGACAAGCTCGCCGTCATCTTTGAAGCCTTCTCTCAAGCAGACGGATCCATCACGCGTCGCTACGGTGGTACAGGATTGGGTCTCACCATCTCCACCCGCCTCGTCGAGCAGATGGAGGGTAAGCTCACTGCCGAGTCCGAACCCAACAAGGGCTCCACCTTCCACTTCACGGCAACGTTTGGAGTCAACTCGTCTCACAGCCACGAGATCACGGAGCTGAGCTCGACGGTGGAGATCTCTTCCTTCAAGGACAGACGCATCCTCATCGTGGACGACAATCAGACACTGAGAGAGGTCCTCATGCGTGACGTCGCATCGTTGGGAATGCACGCCGTGGACGCCGACTCTGGAGAAACAGCCATCAAGATCCTGTCCAAGAAGGACGCTTACTTTGATTACATCCTGCTCGATTCACAGATGCCAGACGTCGACGGTTTCGGCGTGGCACAGTACATCAAGACCCTGAAGGGCAAGATGTCCAACACCGCAATCGTCATGATGCTTTCCTCCACCGCACAGAGAGGTGAGCCTCTATCCCTTCGTCTCTCGTCTCATTGTCTTCAGGTATCGTGGAGAAACACGCAGATCTGTCCATCTCGGTGTACATCAACAAGCCGATCGGCTACAACGAGCTCATCGAGGCACTCGGCAAATCGAGATTCTCCAACTTCACCTGTGCACCGGAGGCCCCAGTCTCCATCTTGACTCCCGCCGTGACTCGCGGCGCGAGAATTCTCTTGGCCGAAGACAACCCGGTCAACCAGAGATTGGCCATTCGAGTCTTGGAGAAGTTTGGCTACAACGTCACTCTGGCCGAGAACGGTCTGCAGGCCGTTTTGGCCACGGAGAGAGAGGACTTTGACCTCATCTTGATGGACGTTCAGATGCCAGAGATGGGAGGATTCGAAGCTACGACGAGAATCAGAGAGAGGGAGGCCATAAGAGGTATCAGGTGAGGGACCGAAGATGATGATGATCGTGATGGCTGATGATGGCGACAGGACACCCATCATCGCCATGACAGCACACGCCATTCAAGGCTACAGAGAGAAGTGCCTCAGGGGTGATATGGATGGATACGTCAGCAAGCCTATCCACGTCGAATCTCTCAAGAGAACTCTCGAAGAGTTCTTGTCCAAAGGTGAAGCTTCATCATCACCATCGCGATCATCATGGACCGTGACTCACCTTCTAACAGGTCCCCTCACATCCGTTCACAGTCAATCTACCGTAGAAGTGACCGGTCTCTCTAACACGGTAACTACCGTAACTTCTACCACTGTCGTAGAAGAAGGAGGCTCGAAAGTGACCACCACGCAGACCGTCATCACGAGTCCATCCACGACGCCATTCCCAACGCCGGAGCCTATTCGAGCCAGCACAAGCACCGACGTCACGAAGACAGCTCGCGCGGCCCAACCTCCACCAGCATCACCTTCTGAACAAGCGGAGACACCGAAGAAGAGGAGGAGACAAGAGGAGAACACGCCGACAGCGAAGAGGAGAGAGACCGTCGATGGATCACCCTTACCTCTCAATCCCCCCGTCGTTGACATACCGAGCGTGTCTCAGAAAGTCAACGAGGAAATCCAGAAGAAGTTCATCGAGTTGAACAAGGAAAAGGAAGAAGAGAGGAGACAGAAGAGAGAGGAAGGGAAGAAGATCAAGGAGGAGAAGGATGAACAATAATACATAAAATACATTGCCACTGTACAGAGAGTCGTTTGTTTGTGTACTGCGATGTGTGAACAAGTTTCGCCCTTTATCTGAAATCAGCGATAAGTGGCTGATGTGTATTTAACCCAGACGAATTCACATCATGAGGTCTATTAAGGAGGACGTAAGATTGCGATAAATCGTGCACGGATGATGTTCATCCTCTTCAACGATCGGTCTCACTCTGAATCGGAGAGGTACCTTGACAACTTCCTCATATTCCTCTCGTGCCAGACCTCTGCCTCGTTGGTCTGTGCACTGGATCGGCATCCTCTTCGACGATCGAGAGGCGATTCAACCTCGTTATTCTGTTTCTCTTTCAGTTGTGAAGGCGTACACATGAGCCTGAAACCCTCTTTCGTTCTGTACACTCGTCTCTTTATACATCAAAATTACTTCACTTCCCGTCCTCCTTTGCGTATCTACTCTTCCCCCTGACCCATTCATCGAAGAAGTAGAAGACAAACGGTATCGGCACCAACACCAACGATATGAATCCCAGCGTGCTGCTGGCCCAATCGACTCCCAAATTTCTAAACATCTGGCCTCCAAAGAGAGGGAAACCTGCGGCCAACATGGCTCGAACGAAAGCGTTGCCAGCCACGGCGCTGGCGGCCACGCGAGTGTAAGTGTCCGTGATGTAGTTGAGGGCTTGAAGGAAGATGAGAAATAGGCCGGAGCCGATGGCCATTCCAGCCAGGGTGGGTGGTATCCAAGAGGCGTGGGGGTAAGAGGTCCAACCGAACCAAAAGAGCCCGATGACTAAGAGGATGCCGCCGATCATCATGGTGGGGAGTCTGATGATGGTGAGTGGAGGGGGTGATGAATGAGTCACCTCTCTTTTGGTATGGGCTTGCCCTTTGATATCTCTAATTTGCGGATGAAACGAGGAGTGTCGGCAACGGCTATGATGAGACCGATGATGATGCCGACAGCGACACCTTCTATTCGTCAGACGCGGCTGAAACATGAAATAAGAAGAGCACCTAAGAATGGAAGGTCTCCCACACCGAGAGGATAGCCTCGGTTTTCCTGGAAAGATATGAGTCGATGGGTAAAAAAGGCATTCTTCATCTCACCTCAAATTCGACTGGGTAGGCTACGAGAATAAGGTAAGTGATGCCGTAGACGAAGGATAGGTAGATGGTCATCAGCATGAGAGGTAGTTCGGTTGCCAAGAGAACGATGGGCATCACCAGGCGAGATCGGATGATGTCCATGATGGAGACCGTTTTCGCCTCTTCGGCTGTGTGGTATTTGTCGACCTTCGTGTCCTTTCTCAACTGCTTGGCCTGTTCTACATCGACATGATGTTCGTGTGATGTCTAAATGACTCACCTTCCTCTTCAAGAGAGTGGGCGCATGCGTTTCGGGCAGAGTGAAGACGGCCACCAGAAAGACGGCACCGGCGAACATGATCACGAACCACGCCGTCCATCGGAACCCTAAAGAAGATGCAACCGTAAATCCACCCACGATGGGCCCCAACAGAGGTCCCATATACACTGCGGCCGTATAGACCTTCGAGAGGTGAGATGTGATGTCTTTGGTGAGGCACTCACTGCGATGGCGACTCCCCTCTGTCGAGTGGGCCATATATCGGCGAGGTTGCCTGCTACAACTGCGAGAGGTGCAGCCCCGAAGAGTCCAGAGAAGAAGCGACCGATGATGATGGTCTGGACGTTCTGACCCAGCCCCGTACACAGGTTGAAGAGGATGAAGACAAGGAAGGCAGGTAGCATGCCCAAGTTACGTCCATATAGTTCAGATAGAGGGCCGAACAGCACGGGACCGAAGGCAAAGCCAAGCACGTAAACGGTGATGCCCAGTATGATCACCTGTGGAGGTGTAAGGATTTTATTGATGGAGAGATAAATATGTTCACCTCTTGAGAGATGTCAAAGTATTCAGATAATGCCACGATGTCTGAGGAAAAGATGCTCGAGTTGAAGGACCTGATTCCATTGCCGTTAGAGATACCATCAATGTGCTTGGTACCAAGAGTAACTCACACGACGAATGTGATCAGAGAGCAGATTAGCGTGACCCAGACCTTCTTTCTCCTCTTCCAGTTGATTGGGCGTTCTGGATCATCATCTTCAAAGCTGACGAGAAAAGCATTCTCTTTGCTCTGCGCTCGCTTTTCCTTCAGTGCCAGCTCTTCGTCGGCTGCCATTGCTAACTTACGATGATGATGTGGTTTATCTGTAAACCCCCCAAATCAGCCGGAGAATTATCGGGTCAACTGAGGGTCAACCCATTTCACGTCAATCGGTTTCAATTGCGTGATCCTGCCTGAGCTTCTTCCAGTGTCTATCACTGGTATACTTGTACCACTAACCATTCGGATTTCCATCCAGCCCTATACTACAGTATAGTCTGTCTATCTCTTCGACGATGACATGGGATGCATTGCGATGTGCAGACACGTGGACACCGCTCAACAACATCTTGAATTTTATTTTTCTAGAGATCATCACTGGAGTGATTTTCCTCTCGTTTCGATCGGTAAGAGGGCCTATCGAGAAGGTGAGACTTTCCTGATGGGTCGCATGCAGTCTCACCATACAGATACCTCCGGCGATCATCATGGAGAAGTCCAACCACAAGACAGCGGACACAGACACTTCCAAGAGGGGTCCAATCGCCAGTGGCGTCACGATACCTTCCCGCGTCAATCCGATTTCAAATTTTGAATCCTCCTCACCCGCCAGCTTGCCAAAGAGGGAAGCCACGCCCATGCCTGACGATCTCACCATGGTGGGGAACACCTGAAGAAGAAAACTTGAGCGAAAAACTTCGTCTGCACATTCACCTCAGGCGTGTAGGTGTAATAAGCGGCATACATGATCTGAGAGAAGAAGTTGATGAAGCAGATGACAACGACAACTACGGCGGAGCTGTTGGTCCAGCTACCGACGTAGTTGAAGATGATCATGAAGACGCCACTGATGAGACAGGTGATGGTCATGGTCCATTTACGGCCCAATCTCGTTTCCACCTGAAGAGGTGAGGAAGGTGAAGATGATGGCGATGCAAGATGGTACCGATCGATGATGATGATCCATCGATGATGTCGAGTGATGATGATCTCACCAACCAAGCACCGAGGATGGAGCCCGGCACGCCGGCCACGTTGTAGATGAGGGTCTTCTTGAATGCATCTTCCCTTGTGTCGTGAAACTTGGTCTTCAACAAGAGAGGAAGGAACAAATTGAAACCTAACCCTCTCATCAGCCCTCATCTAAAATCGAACAAAAATAATTTAAATCTTTTTTCTCTCACCCGTGAAGCCAACGTTCGTCAAGAACCAAAAAGACCAGACTAGACCGGCAGTGATGACCATCTTTCTATCTTTGAACATCTCTTTGAATGGTGCCAGACCTCTCTTAACTGTATGAGGAGGCTTATAAGAAGTCAGCATGTCTGCCGTGTACTCTGCAGGTGTTCCATTCCACTTGGCGATAGACGTCAGATTCGCCGCGGCTTCCTTGTCTCTGGCGGGATATTTGAATTTTGAACGCGGAGGATGTTCTCACCGGTTACGACCCAGGAGGTAGACTGGCGACTCGATGTAGGTGAGTCGTAAGAGGCCAACGTATGCGCTGAAAGTGGCGGGTATGGCGATCATGAGCCGCCATGCGATGTTGCGGTCGTTCAAGTTGGCTTGAGAAGATTAAAATGAAATAAAATCGCATGGTCCTCACTGTCCACGTTGAATTTGGGGATGATGACAAAATCGATGGCCGATGCGACGATGGAACCAAAAGCCCAGAAAGTCGAGAGGATGACCAACATGGGCCCTCTCTTCTTCTGAGGTAGAAACTCTGAGAAGACGGCACCGTCCTAGATGGTGATTAGAGATGGCGAACTCTGTGGGAAGGACTCACCACTGCAAGATTACCACCTGCTCCGAAGCCGACCAAGAAGAGGAAGATCAAGACGAGGGCGTAACTGGGAGCGAAAGCAGCCGCCATGCCAAAGATACCTGCGATGATTGAGTGATCGATAATCGGTTGGGACAATAGATCTTACCCCCAACGAACAGAGTCGATATGAACGACAACTTTCGACCGTAGTAATCACTGGCCCACCCCCAGAAGAACGAGCCGACACACATGCCAGCGAACTGGACAGATGGAAGGATGCCAATCAATTTATCAGATAACTACCACTGGGTCAATTGGGTAAATGATCACGACTCACTCCGAAATTAAGGGCGATGACGTCAGTGTTATCACCTATCACACGATTCCAAAAGTTGTCTGAAGATTTGTTAGCCGATAATATGTATGATCGATCAGACACCTTGTGCCCAGCCTAGTCCACACGTAAGAAGCATGAAGAAGTGAAACCTTCCGAGAGGAATGAGATCCATAAGTGGTTTCGAAATAGTGGGTAGAAGATACTCATGTTCGTGTCTTTCTCCCTCCTCTTCTAGGTCGGCCAGAGCTTGATATTTTTCAGGATCAGACAGCATAGAGCTCCTCTTTCCATCGTCGCTGTTCATGATCGTCGCAGTTGAAGAGTGGTAGACGGGTAATTTTAAATTCCGTGCGTGATGTTAACGCCATCAACCCGTCTCCGCAGCATGTCGACACTTTCCATCTTTCTTCGTCTCTTATTTACAATACCTAACCTCTAAAGGTGCCTCTCAGGTAAAATACACCTCTTCCATGCGACACCGTCCATCTCCCATCACGTCGCTTTATTTCGGTTGGCCAACTTGGCTCTCAGCTCGGCCATTGGATCGGTCGCGGCCGGTGGTGGTGTGATCTCTTTTCGTGGTAGAGTAGGCGTCTTTGGGCGAGTACTCCAGTCTGCGATCCTCTGAGTCAACTCGGACATCTGCATCCCTGCTGCAGGGGGTGGAGCCTTCTTCGGTGTCGTCGTACCTTCCGTTGGTGGCTCTATGATGAATTTTCAGATCGTGTGGTGACGTTAATGGTGATATTGTGATAGGTAGATGAGATGTTTTAGACGATGAGATTCACGTCGCATCGTGGTGATCGAGTGAGACAGATGACTTTGGACTCACTCTTCTTCACTGCGGGAGGAGGCGGTGGCGGTGGTGGCGGGCCGCCCTCGCTTGGAACTTCAGGAGCAGGCACGATCGACGCCGGTACTTGTACGGGGGTGACTGAAGGTGGTGGCTGACTAACTGGAGCCGTCACATTCGTCTCCTTCGGTGCTGGGCTTGATTCTTCCACGATCTTATTTCTCATGGCGATCTTCTTCCTCAGTTCTTCTGCGTGATCTAATTTGGGAGCAGGCTTGGGAGACTGTGCCTGTTTCTTGGGTATGTTGAGAGGCTTCGGTGAGGCTGATGGAGGGGGTGGGGGTGGCCCCGGTGGTGGAGGTGGAGGTGCACCAGAATGATCTGATGACATCACCGCGCTGGCTAAAAACAGTTCAGCCTCTTCGTTGATGCGTCATATTCATCACCTTCAGGAAAAGGAGGTGGCGGTGGTGGACCTTCATCTTCCTCTTCTTCCTCTTCTTCCTCCTCTCCTTCTTCCTCTCTCGCCAGCGGCTGCGACAACAGAGACGGTGGTGGTGGGCTCCTCACATCATTCAACCTACCCAGCGTACTGGGATCCATATAACTGGACGCTCTCGCTCTGGCCGGGGACGCACCATCGTTTGCCCTCGGTGTAGTCGTCGTAGATTCACTCATGTACGATTCCAGTGACTTGTCTGACTTGATGCGTGATCTCAAGAATTCGATGGCCTCCTTTGAATTCCTCCCCGCAACGCTCGAAGCAGATCTTGGCGAGGGAGCTTCAGAGGTCGACGTGCTGCTCTGCTTCTGTAACAGTTTCTCACGGATGTTCTTCAAGGTATCATCGGCGAGGGAGGGAGATCGAGTGAAGGTGAACAGAGCTGGGTCCATCTTGAGGAAGGGTGGAGGGCTTCCCGTGAGTGTGCTGCTTCTGGTCCTCCCCGCTTCTTGTTCTTTGGCCAATTCGAAAGACCGAAGGGGAAAGATGGGCCTGGTAAGGAGGGCCGTCTCTGGAATTTCGGCGGTGGGGAGGATTGGTGATAAGGAAGGCGATGGAGACGCAGCTCCAACGTATGTCTCGGTGACGGCTGAATCCCTTTGCGGCTCTAAAGAGATGGTGGGTATGACGATCACTACGGCAGGCTTCGAAGGTTTGGTAGCCGATGCAAGCTGAGATTCCTCTGATTGTACAATTTCTTCGATTTTCATCTCTGACGTCTCCACTCGCTGCTCCTCTTCAATGACCGTCTCGTTTGGTGGAGAAAGTATTGGCGGGCCTTCTTCCACATCAACTGCAGTCTCTGATTCCTTAGAGGACACAGAGCTCGTACTGACAGATCTAACCGGAGACCTTATGGGAGATTTCGTCGTCGGTGTAGATTTTGACGTCGGCGTAACTTTCGATGGAGACTTCTTGCGAACATTCTTGAATGGAGACTCTGCTATGATCCTCTTTTCTTTTGGTTTGGGCTGACGAGGTGTCGTGGATGATTTTTTCCCAGGAAATCTCCAGTACGGATCCTTTTCTCCTTCTTTCTTCTTCTCTCCTGGCTTATTTTCTTCTTTCTTCTCGGTAGACGCAACCGATATCGGTCGAGATAATTTTGAATGCGTGGTGACGAGCTTCGGCTGTTCATTCGTCATCGATCGACTCCGTCTGACGGACGGATGATGTTCACCTTTTCGTCTTCGTTTTGCTTTGGAATAACTATGGTTCGACTCTTTGGTTCTGCTAATCGCGAGATCGATGGTGAGCCCAGGCGGCCCGCGGTACTATTGAAGGCCACGGTGGACGTGGGCGATCTCGGTGGTGAGAAGTGTCTGGCATTTTGTGTAACGGGCGAATAATCTGGCCGAAAGGGAGCAAAGTTGGAATTGAAATCTTCTAAGTGAAGAGTGTAACTACCGAATTCGTATTCGGCTGAACCCAGAGCTAACTTCCGCTTGGGATCTTCAGGTGTCTGCAAGTGTTCAGGATGGACGCCACGATGGATGTCATTTGATGCTGTGCCATATTCTGCATCGAAGTTCGT
The DNA here is from genome assembly GCA_003024175.1 of Planoprotostelium fungivorum. NCBI lineage: Eukaryota > Evosea > Variosea > Cavosteliida > Cavosteliaceae > Planoprotostelium > Planoprotostelium fungivorum. The sequence continues at coordinate 66,811 of MDYQ01000067.1, read as the reverse complement.
TTCACTCACTTTAGGTTTGCGTGGCTGTTTTAAATATTTCTTATCTGGACTTCCCCACTTCTGCTCGAGATAATGTTGATAACTACCTGCACCTCGTCACATCATCTCGTCGACTGGTGAATTCATCGTCAAGGTAGAAACTCACCGCTCTGGCTGAACGGAGGATATTCCGTAGATGGAACGTCGGTGACTGGAGGTGGTGGACTTGCAGGCTCTTTCAACGCTCCCGCGGAAAATGGAGGCTTATCTTTTGGAGGTGGTCTCGATTTTGGGGCTAGATGAATGCCCTGATCTCCGCCACTCATCTTTAAGCCTGGTGGTGTTCCTGATGATGTCGCGTGTGAAGATGGTTAACGCCTCATATGGAGGAAGAAGCTAAGTGCTGATGATGAGACTGATGTGATGTTATTGGCGCCTTTTTTTGGTGTCCGGTCAGGTTTACGAACTCTTTACAACCACCACATCTATTTTTCGTCTCTTCACTTCTGCAGTCTCTGCTGATTCACTATAACAAAAATATGAAGGCCGTCCATTTAGTTATTTTCTGCCTCGTTTATGAGTCTTTTTATTCCAAATAGATAATGTAATTTCTTTGGATGATCCAGGAAAGAGCAAAAATTTCGCCAAGCGGATTCTCGAACGAGCGAGAATGATGGATTTCAAAAACACACAATAGCGATAGACCATGCCTGCCGCGAGACCTACACTCTGCACTTATATTGGTCCTCAGGGATCCATCACAAACATCAACCTCACACAGATATCATCTTCCATCCATGCGAACATTACGGATCTGTCGGCTCGTGTGAGCATCCGACAGACATTCAAGAATGCGTCCGAACAACCACAAGAGATCTCCTACTCTTATCCCCTATCCGAAACCGCCACCGTCTCATCTTTCATCGCAGACGTTGATGGGAGGATCCTCAAGAGTATCCTCAGAGAAAAGAAGCAAGCCACTCATCTATACGATGATGCACTCGCATCAGGCCACAATGCGTACCTCTCCGAACAGAGTGAGTGTCCTTTAATTTTAACCATAAGAGCTGACACCATCCAGCTGACAAAGGCCATTTTAAATGTTCAGTGGGAAGCTTGGAAGCTGGCAAAGAAGTCACACTCATTCTCACCTATGTGACCGAACTCAACTACGACGAAGACAGGATAGTCTTCGAGTTATCTCCTCAGTCGTCGACCGAAGCCGTCGACTTCATGGCACACATCTCTACGTCATCTCCTCTTGTTAGAGTTCTGGCCAATCAGACACTAAATGTCAATGGAAACAATGTCTCGGCTTCCATCACATCTAGATCGGCTTTCAAGATGGAAGTCTACGTCGAGGACCCCTCCAGGTGAGATCGTGGATGCGAATGATGCATCATTCATGCTGATTGAACGATTAGACCCACCGGACTCATCGAAGGCGACGGTAGAGGAGGATTAGTCGCCTCCTTCACTTTCCACCCAGACATGAAGGCGGCCGAAGACGACGAAGAGGTGACAAACTTTAAGACATCACATCACTGAAATGACAACAGATCAACACAGAGATCATCTTACTCATCGACTGCTCCGCTTCGATGAAAGGCCCTCCGATTCGAGCGGTGAGTCATTCAGAAGACTCTGCCCCATCAGCGTCATCAACGTCATCAACGTCATCTGATGTCAGACAGGTCAATCAGACAGTCGAACTCCTCTTGAGAGCCCTCCCCAACAGCTGTCTCTTCAATGTCATCGATTTCGGCAGCAAACATCGCAAGCTGTGGGACCACAGCGTCAAATATGACGAAGCCAACCTGGCTACAGCCATGAATGCCAACGCGGGACGGCGTGCCAATATGGCGGGAACAGAGTTGTACACACCCTTGAACACCATCTTGAACACCCCTCCCACCCCGGGTACGTCCAGACAGGTCTTCCTCCTCACTGATGGAGCGGTGAATTCCATCTACACCTTTGTATATGACCGAAAATAGGTCGAAAATTCTGCGGCTTGTATTGCATTGGCCAAGAGACATTCACACAACACAAGAATTTACACTTTTGGCATCGGTCGACAGGTGGACGAGAAGCTAGTGCGCGGAATCGCAGATTCTGCGAACGGAAGATGCGAGATGATCGATTCGCACAACATGGAGGCGGCAGTGATGAAGCAGATGAACAGGGCACTCAAACCTTCCGTCACTGACGTGAGATTGCATCTTTAGACATGGACGTGTGCTGACGCTCGTGACAGTTGAAGATGCAGTGGGGACAATTAGAGAAGGATCTCCCTGGGGTGAGTTTGGCAGGGATGAAGTCATCTGATGTACAAAAGTTGAGGCAGAGCCCATACCATCTACCTCCTCTCTTCTCTCAAGGGCAGTTGGTGGTATACGTTCACATTGACAGAGAAGGTTTGTCTAGACTATCGAACGACGTCATCACCGGTACGCTGATGGGAAAGATCCAGGAAAAAGATTGGTCCCAAGAGGTGAGATAAACCCTAAAACTCATCTAACGTACAATGCAGATCACTGTGGACACGAAGCAAGCCAAACAGCTAATAGGAGAAGACTTGGTCCTGCTCAGGTGAATATTATTTCAAATCTCATCTACAATCAGTCACGTGACTCATTCACCCAGATTGTACGGCCGTTCCATCATCGACAGTCTACAACGAGGCAGGAGCTACTTGCACCACACCGACGGCACCCTCACCTCCCCGGTCGACATCAACAAGGAGACCCTCGATGTCTCCATGGCAACCGGTGTCCTCTGCTCCCAGACTGCCTTCGTTGCAGGTGAGCCACCGTACGAGTACCATCCTCTTAACATCGTCACAGTGGATGAAAACGCCATGGATGTCACGACAGAGACGCGCATGATGGTTCACGTATCTGCGATACCAACTCTTCCGGTGGTTCTACCTGTCGTCCCGCAGCCTGTATTCTGTGGTGGTGGTGCAATGGATCAAACTATGTTCGGGGCCCTCCACACGGCCAGACCGGCCCCAGCTTCCTTCTCTTCCTTTGGAGCTTCTACGTCAAGTTCTAGCTTTGGTGCTCCCTCCATAGTCTCTCCTCCTTTTGGTGCTCCTCCTTCAACCTCTTCCTTTGGTGCTCCTACTTCAACGTCCTCCTTTGGTGCTCCTATTTCGACCTCTTCCTTTGGTGCTCCCACTTCAACCTTCTCTTTTGGTACACCCTCGCCAGTCTCTTCCTTTGGTGCATCCTCTCTGAGACCCGGTTCTACACCAATCTCTCCCTTCGGTGCTCCCTCTACATTCTCCAGCCTTGATGCTCCCCCTCCCGCACCAATCCTCAGCTTTGGTGGGTCCTCCTCATCTGAATCCACCACATCCCGACCAACCAACGAGAACCAATCTCTCATGCATGGACAACACCTGAGAGCCATCTTGTCGAAACAGACGGCGGAAGGTTCTTTTCTTCCAGCGGCGGCTCAGTTGATCGGTTTCTCTCTCAAAGACGTGGACGAGGCCAACCGACACGTGCGAGATGGAGATGACATGTTGCCATCCAACATCTTCATCACGGCGATCGTCGTAGTTCATCTGGAGTTGAAGATGGAAGGCGATCGAGTCTTGTGGCAATTGGCCGTGAGAAAAGCGAGAAATTGGATGAAGAATCAAGCGACAGAGAAATTTACGATGGAAAGATGGATGGAAGCTGCAAGGGAGTTTGTGCAGAGACTCTCCTCAGACATCAATGAAAGTAAATAAACTTTTGATCAAGATCACTCTGTAGATGTTGTAAAGAGTGTCAGTGTCAGTCGCCACTCTGGTGCAGGCAGGACAGCTTCTGGTGTCATAGAGAACGTGTCTGTCAGTGAATGAGCTGCTCACTTAGCGTGTTGAGGTTGCGGTTACGCAACCGAGAGATTCTGTCTGTGTCAATCGCTTGTCTCAGCGTTGAATAATGGCACAGATCATTCAACAACCAACATGGACAGCAGAGTCATACTCGCTCTCCTCTTCTTGACATCCCTTGTGGTGTCCCAGAACTGCGGATGTGCCTCTAATGAGTGCTGCTCTCAGGTGAAGATCGATCATTTCGTTCTCCCCCACTGTGTCTGACCATCTTACAGTATGGATATTGTGGAATTACTTCAGATTACTGTGAGCTGATGTCCTTGCATCACATCGACGTCCTCTAAAGAATGCGTAGGTGGTTCCGGATGTCAACAAAATTGTGGAAGTGGAAGTACTGGTGGAGGCAATGGTGGTTCTTATGGAACCATCGATATGGTCGACAGACCAGGAGCTGATCTTCCCAATCAACCCATCCAGGCCTCCAGCTCGGAAGATTGTCAAGCTAAGTGCTTCCAGAACTCTCAGTGCCAGACGGTGTGCACATCAGATGATGTAACATCGCAAGCATCTGATAGATGATCTCAGTTCGCCTATGATACTTGTGGAAAATCCAAGTGCTGGCTCAAATCGAAAGCTCCTCCCGTCTACGCTTCTTCCTGCAGATCGTCCGGTGCGAAGAATCATCACACATTTCCACATCTGATTCTCTCAGGCATCATCAACCGAGGTGGTTCTACGACTGGTCAGACCACCACGACCGGCCAGACCACCACCACGACTGGTTCCACCACCAATGGAGGAAATGGTGGCGGCGGCAAACCATCATTCACCGATGACTTCAACTCACTGGACCGATCCAAGTGGTATGTCTCCGATTACCCTCCATCCGACCTCTTCGCTTCATCATGGACCGCCGATCAAGTCAGGTGTGCCACCTCTTTATCCTCACGAGAAGTCATTCGACTCACATCTATCATCAGAGTTGCCGATGGTAAGTTGACTTTGGTCATCGATCAACAAGGCTGCCCCGGTAACTGTGGAGGACACAAGTGGAGAGCTGGAGAGATCGCAACCAACGACAAGTTCACTTATGGTTACGTCGAGGTGTGCAGATGATGTGGGTGATGAAGAACTGACCAGAGGCAGACGACTTTCATTCCAGCCTGCGAGTTCGGAGGAATCTCTTCTCTCTTCACTTACGCCGACGCCTCCGGAGGTGTCTTCATCTCATCTTGTCATCATCGTATCACCATCATTACAATCGTCACACATGTTCATCGCATCATCATCATCCGACTCCATCAGGTGCCGAGATCGACATCGAATTCGAAGGCAATGCGAAGAACTGCACCGGCGTCTCTTACACTCACTACGCCGGTGGTAAGACGTGGGGCTGGGGCGTCAAATCTCTTGGATTCAACGCAAAGGAGAGAGCTCACAGCTACGGCTTCTTGTGGACACCCAAGAAGGTAGATTGGTACGTGGACCAGAAGTTGCACTTTTCCACTTGGACCAGCGGACAGAACGTCGCGACACCATCGGCATCGATGAACTTGATGATCAACAACTGGGTCGTCACGAAGCAGGACGCTTACTATGGAAAATTTCCAGAGGGAAAGGTGACGGATGATGGACGATGGAGATGATGTTGATGATGATCAGACGGTGACGGCAGTTTACGATCGGTTGGTGTATTACCCTCTCAACTCTCTCCCTGATTATGTCAAGGCTTGAGAATAAAATGCCTGTTAATTTCGCCTCCAATGACTCTGTGTGTTGCCTTCTTCACGCATTTCATTTGACGACCATTTGCTTCATCCCATTCATTCAACTATCGATTTCGTTGTCACATTCGTTCGCGCATTCAATTGATGGTCTTCTTGCTCTTTTTGGATGGCTGGGTGTTCTTCTTCGTTCCCTCCTCCATCCTCTTCTTGCCCTTCATTCTCTTTCTTTCCTCTACTTCTTTCTCTCTCTCCCTCTTTCCTTCATTCTTTTCCTTTCCTTCATCCTCTGATCGAAGATGGGTCCTCAAATTGGCCCTTGCCGTATCGAATTTCGTCCCTTTCTGCTTTCATTTGTCATCTCTTCTTCTCTTTTACCTCACCGGTCGCTTCATTCTGACCAGCTTCTTGATGGTCATCGTGCCTCCCTCCTCTGTGATCATCGTCTGTTTGATTCAACACTAAAAATGCGTCGAACCGGTGTACATCACCTTTCGCTCGATGTGATACCTATCTATGACATGCTTTCGTATCGATTTAGGGAAATTGAATGTCAATTCGTCCATCTCGTTGTGGTACAATAGCTCCATCACTTGCCGACAGTAGTTACAGTGACACACCGTGTCCTCTTCCAGATAAATTTTGATGTATCCCATCAAGTCAACGATGACACGGTGAATCACTGGTGGAACCTTCTGATGCCTCTCCTTCCACGGAGATCTATCGTTCGCGTTGATGATTACGACTGCGAATTTGTATCCATCCGTCCAGAGGCGATGAACATCATTGTTCCATCTCTCGCAAAATTGCTTCCAAACGGTTTTAATATGCTCCCAGCGTCCCACTTTGGACAGATGCCGTGCGAGGGTGAGTGTCGATAGATCATCAGATCGAGCTGCCATCCACATGTCTAAGATCTCTTCGTATGCCTGACAGACGAACGGTGAGTACTTTGTGATGATCTGAATCGGATGACTCACAGGTATGACCGTGAGTACTGAGTCAGATCCTTCTGTCATCTGTTCGTACAACTTATCCATGATCTGAAATAGATCGTAACGGTAGCCATGGCTGCTTCCAAAGTGGAAACCGATGAAATCGATCATTTTGGGTGCGATGACGTGTCCTCCATAGTGATGTAATAGTTTCATCACGTGGTTGGTAAAATCCAATCTGGGTGTATCGATCGGAGGCATGTTTGCTATGATCTCGTCTCTGTACGGTTCTGATCGTGATAGGAGTCGAGGTGAATCGGCTAACGAGAACCAGTCGCAGAGGATGTCCGATCTTTTCATCTGTACGGCTGTCTATGGTTTGTCAGCCTCTGAGCGCATCGTCGAGTCTTTCACCTGTACCATACGTCGAATGGCAGCGTCAGTGACGTTGCACACTCTCTCCATGCACCTTCTCGATGTGAAGTAGAAGCCTTCCATCTCTTCCATTGGAACGTAATGTGACAAGATATGATCGATGATGTCGTCTGGCACGGCGTGCAGTATTCCCATGACTGCTCAGTTCCTCTCCGTTCTTTGGTGTGATCGTGTACACTTTCCTCCGGCAGAAGTAGTTCGACTCGATCCATCAATCGACTGAAATAGACATTCGATTGAGCGAAATGTACGGTCAATCTCTCCTGTCATGGTCACGATCATTACACAATCAGAATATTCCGTCTCACCACGTCGTCGTACTTTGTAAATACGATAACGGTCTTGGCGTATTTCGAGGCTTTGAGCCAGAGTGCAGCTGGATCGAATCAAACTGATGTTCATGATGAGATCACAACGATCGTCCCGGATATGTTACGGGGTACAAGAGAGAACTGAATGTAACGTACTGTCAAATGCATGTCGTCCCCACGATTTGATCTTCACGACTGAGTCAGACGTGCGGCGGTCGATCTTTCCAAAATAACATCCAAGTCCGAAACTCTTCGACGCCAGCTGTCGCGTGTCACACACAATTCATCGCGATAACATCGCACCCTGGCGATCTTCTGCTGCGTCAGGTTCTCTTCGGCATCACGCTTCGATAGGGGGTAGCAGAGTGCTTCGGTTCCGCGTTCATCTTCTCTCCACAGCTCGACGGCTCCTCTTACTTTCTTGACGTGTTCTACGCCCTTGAACCATTGTGGTGGTAGTCCCTCTATGATGTGTGAATGACGATGGTACGTCATTCTCAGGTGAGAAACAAATCAACACGACATTGCAGAATCGGAAGTTGAAATCTAGAGGATGCGATCACCTTTGACAGACAGGCGGAAGACCAACTGCACTCTGTATCCCATTGTGATTGGTTGAGATATCAGCTGACACTCTTTGAAGAAGAATAGAAATTGGTGAAGATATTGACTGTGTTCTGCGGTGGATGTCCTCTCTTCATCACCGAGAGAGACCTTCATCTGTCCACCTGTTCTTCTCTTCAACTCGTCATCTGAGATGACTCCGTCACCTCTATGCATCGTGGGTAGAACGACCAAGAGATATCCAAAGTGAGCTCCTTTATTCCTCTGTGAGACCATCAGTTCTCGTTGACATCTTAATGGGTGATGACACCTTCAACGGCCAGACATACTCTCGTTCGGATGCCTCTTCTATGACGAGGCTGTGTAGCTTCAGCTCAGCACCGCCCGTCAAGATGTTCTTCAGCTCTGCAGTCTTATTGGGCATTAGACCATAAGACAATAAATTCTTCTCGCACCTTCCTCAGCTCATCTTCCATCTGTCGCATCCATTCATCATTTTCAATCGATGCCTGTCGTCCAATCACATCACTCCCTGAATTTCACATCTTCACCTCATGTCGCTTTCTCCCTGCGTTCCACACAAATACGTGCTTCGTCAGTTCTTCTCCGGTCTTCTTTAGCCCTTCCACCAATAGTGGATGCAGAGGCGGTCCAATCTCTCCAAAGTCTGACACTTGTAATCCAGGCAGTACTCGGCTCTGATCCAACTTGCTGACGCTGACGTCCTCTGTCAATGTGGCTTCATCCAGACACTCTCTCAGTATGTCGTGATACAGTTTACCTTCACAGGATTTCAGACAATAGTTGGATGATCCAGACCTTCACCGTGGAGGGATGTCTCGCGATGCATGCAAGGCGGTTTATGGAGGTATTCTTCGAGTACTCCGTACTCCGCGAGGAGTGGGGCGCGGAGTGGTGCTCAGTGGTCTGGTAACCAGCTAAAATTCGTGTCGGAATTCTTCAGGTGATGTGAAGCAGCCATTGTTTGCATTATCACAGACGACTGTGACCGTGTTGAAGCAACTCAAACAAGTAGTTTGTGGATGAAGCGCACCTCTTTGTTCGAGTGGAACGAAAATTTAGGATGCGATTGCCACAAAATACAACAAAACACGTCACGACACACGATGATGAGGCGAGGAGTGTGCTTCTCTTTCCTCTTCTTTATTCTGCAAGTTGATTCAACTGCATACAAGTTCATCCAGTATCAGGTATTGACGCGGGTGATGTTGATGCTGATGTGACATACAGACAGCACAGAGGGCAAACAACACAATTTCTATATCTTCAGACACGAGATATGAAGTCTTAAAAAGTCTGTGCGATTCGCTGTCAGATTGTGTCGCATTCGACACGAGTGGTGCTCTTCTAAACAGCAGCTCATACATCTCCACGACAGAATGGATTACTTCAATGTATATCAAAGTAGAAGGTAATCTCACCTTTCGATTGTAGACGAATGATGATTCCCTCTAACAGATGCGACGCTGGACACCCAACTACTGAACGTCTGGCCATTGCCAAAGAGAAGCAGGTGATCTATAATGGTCTTGTTCGATCTTACATCCACAGACATGGGGACGTAACTGTAACTGTATCGCCGAATATTTTTGACGATCTATCCTTCTCCTCCAAAGTCTTAACTCGAGCCGTGAAGAGGTTCGTCATTCCTCGTCATCACAGAATGATCCCTTCCTCATCATTCTAGATACAAGCGTCTCATCTTCTCCCACACCATCTTCGAAGAAGAGACAAGTATCTTCAAATCTCAACCATCTGACGTCCAAACGATCAACATCATCTGTCCATCTCAAAACGAAACTCTCGGCCCGGGGTAGGGTGGATCCATCTGATCCATCACTTCCATCTCCATCATGGTAACCTCTACATAGGATGGACGAATCTTATTCTCTCACCATCACTGAAAGCTCCATCCGGATCAAAGCAGAGAACGTCTTTGCCATCATGCACGCTCTGGAGACACTCTCTCAGATGATCACCTACAACTTTGACACCTCGACGTGAGCCATATTTCATGACAGAATTCCATCTACAACGAGCCAATCGGTTCAGCTACGACATCGCGAACGCTCCGTGGAAGATAGAGGACGACCCAGATTTCGAGCACAGGGGCATCTTGATCGATACATCTAGACATTTTCAACCCGTTTCCATTCTAAAGAAGCTGATCGAGTCGTTGAGTTACGCCAAGTTCAACGTCCTGCACTGGTGAGAAAGTGGAAGGTGGAGGGACTCATGTGGATAGGCATGTTGTGGATGCGAATTCATTTCCGATGGAAGTGAAGAGCTATCCGAAGCTGTGGCAGGGTGAACTTTTACTCTTGTTGATCATCACCATCGTCTTGATCATCTCCATGATCATCATCGTCTTGATCATCATCTGGTCATCTCCATGATCATCTCCATGATCATCATTGTCTTGATCATCATCTGGTCATCTCCATGATCATCATCCAGCATCACATCCATCACCGTGATCGGCATCAGCTTCATATCATCATCAAAAGGACTATACTGAACATGACTCAGGAGCGTACAGAAGAGAAGAGAGATACACCCAAGCAGAGATTTCACACCTCGTCAATTACGCTCGCGATCACGGTATACGTGTCATGGTACGTCGATCTACAACGAATCACGGCTGACGAAAATTCAGGTAGAATTCGATAACCCCGCCCACACGTATGCCTGGGGGATCGGCTACCCGGATATCCTTCCAGAAGGTTGGCAGGAAGCAGAGAACTGTCCCAATACGTGTCCCAATTTAGACTGTGATGTTCCAATGGACCCAGTCAATCCACTGTCGAAACAGGTTCGTCACGATCGCGATCATCATCGATCATCCGTGGTGAAACGATCACGATGTCGATGATCAATCGTGTCACGATGAAACGTAACCACAGCGACAGATCGTGAGTGGTGTCATTCGTGAAGCCACGACTCTCTTTCCAGAGAATCTACTGTGAGTCGTCATCACCCACACATCATCATGACATCATCCAGCCACTTGGGTGGTGATGAAGTACCGCTGGGCTGCTGGAACAAGAGCTCTACCATTCTACAACACACGATCCAATACAACAAGACGCTACAAGATGTGAGCGACTCATAATACTTCATTCCGTCGGTTCAACCTCTCAGCTCTATTTGGAATTCGTGCAAGCTTCACAGCGAGTGGCCGTCGACCAAGGTAGGACTCCGGTCAATTGGGAGGAGGTGTACGTCAATTTTGGGACACTCTTGGATCCACGCGTCATCGTACACGGTGAGTCCCAAATTGCCACGTCATCGTTGTAGTGATGACGTCATCAGTTTGGCTCAGCTTGGATACTGTCAGGAGGGCAGCACAAGATGGATACCGTGTCATCGTATCGAACGGTTGGTGGTATTTAGAGTGAGGAATGATCGCGAGAGAAAAGAGTTAAGGATGTACACAGTCACTGGGACAATGATTTCGAGAGGTATTATCGTAACGAATTATTGTACAACGTAACAGAAGAATTGAGGGGGAAGGTCATCGGGGGAGAAGTGTGCATGTGGGGCGAGAGAATGGATTGTGAGATGATCATCATCTTCACGATCATCACCGACATCATGCGATGATGACCACCACATTTATAGATATCATTCATTCTGAAACGTCTCCAGCGTCACAGATGCTGCGTCTCATCTGGCCCAAGGCGGCCGGTGCCGCAGAGAGGTTGTGGAACTACAACGAGGCAGAAGGACAATGGGCCTTGGAGAAGGCTCTACCTCGTCTGAGAAGGTTCAGGTGTCTCTTGATTGACAGAGGGATATCAGCAGATGCCGTCTATTCTTGGGCTAATCCGGCTCACCCGTCGGCGTGTATGGACACTTGAAGATAAAGCGAGAGTGAATGGTATCAGAATGTCTGCGATCTTGCCTTCGGATCACAATGGTTCGTGATCTTGATGATCACGACATCACGATGATCATCACGATGATCACGATGATTGCATCGATGATCAATCACATCACATGGTCCACGCGTTTGATCGCCGTCCACCACCCAGATACATCAAGACTTCCCCATCGTCATCTCATCAAATCATTGCATCCTTCACAGCCGCACTCGACCGACAAGAGTACGAAATTCAAATTTTACATTCATTATGATTTCTTCGATAGCGTGATCTAGCAGCACGTTGACTGCTGGGGTACGACGGTGTTCTTCTCGACGACGGGCTCGCTCTTCTTCTTCTCGGCGTGGCTCTTCAGGTAGGGGTGCATCTCTCCCTCTCCTCCCTCGATGTCGATGGCATCTACGTATGCCTCCAAACCTTCTCCTCCTCTGGCGAAGCTCTTCACGAGCTCCTTGTGTGCCTTCAGACCCTCGTCCATCTCTTCTCTCGTAAAGTCGTTGATGAAGAAACACTCTCCGATGGGTCTGGGCACGGCGCAGCGTTGTAGACCGTCACGCGTCTGCATGATGGAGACGGTGGCCTTCCACAGGAGCTCGATGTCGAACAGCTCGTGGTCCAGAGACAGACCGACGCGGCTCATGAGGTTGAGGATTCTGTCTCTCTCCTCAACGGTGATGTAACCTCTTCGGTGGGCCATGGTGGCAGAGAAAGCCATGTCAATGTTGATGGCGTGTCCGTGTCTGAGGGGAATCTTGGGTGCAAGCTCGAGAGTGGGGGACCAGGTGTGGCCGAAAGCGATGACACGATCGAGCATGATCTCGTGGAGGTTGGGTGTCTCTAACTCGAGCATGGTCTCGATGCCCTTGTATGAGATCTCGTCGGCGGCGGCTCTGACCTCGTCGGAGGCGTCCAGCTGTCCGAATCGGGTGCGGATGAGCTCTTCTCCGTACTTGTCCAAGAGATCGAAGATGCGAGATTGGCCGACGGTGGAGATCTTGACCAGCTCGGCGAAACCGTTACGGATCTGAGCCTCGGGGAGGGTTCTCATGAAAGAGAAGTCCAGGAAGGTGACGGCGGGGGCGTGGTAAGAACCGAGTCTGTTCTTTAGCTTTCCGTGGTTGCATCCCATCTTGATGGAAACGGAGGCGTCGATGAGACCGATGAGGGTGGTGGGGATTCGGATGAAGTTGGAAGTACGTCTGTACATGGAGCATGCGAAACCGGTGACGTCGGTAACGAGACCTCCTCCGATGACGAGTACGGGCTCCTTGCGGACGAGTCCAAAGTCAACGAAGGCGTCGACCATCTCCAAGACGGTGCTCATGGTCTTTCTCTGCTCGCCGACGGAGACAGAGTGGACGGTCAAGTCGATCTGGTAGTGTCTGAAGTAGTCCTCCATCTCTTGTCTGTAGTGCTGGTAGACGTTCTGATCGATGACGACGAGGACTCTCTTCCATCTCTTGTAGAGTTCGGCGAGTTGCTCGTTCTTGGGTGAAAAGACTCTATCAACAAACTGGATGAAGATCAGAAACGGGATCACAGAAGGATCGGGTCACCTGAAAGTCGTAGGTGATCTTCTCGTATCCCTCGACGTGGAAACCGTTAGAGGTCGTGTTCACGGAGGCAGTCATGTCGCTCATGTTGAATCTTGTTCGTGGGTGTGCAGCTGTAGGTTGCAGGTGGCGTTGGGAATGATAGAACCACAAGCCAATCTCACTCTGTAGAAAAATCACGTGCTCTATCGGTCACGCTCTCCCACCTTGGGGGAAGCACCGAGTTGACACGGTAAGACGGCCTCCAAAGCGTGGTCACGTGGGCGTGATGTGGAGATTTCAATCAAAATCGATTATAACCCTTACGTGAGTCAGCACGTGTCCATCTAAAGTGACGAGGTTCCCTCCGGAGATAGAGGTGTCCGAGGAAACAGAAGGGATCGGTCAGATAGACACCCACACGAGCACGGACGTGAAAGAAGATGACGATGGGATCAGAAGACAAGAAAGATCTAGGAGCATGGTACAAGATGGTTTCGGCTGAGAATGCTGGATACAAGGAGACGCTGACGGTCACCGAACATCCTGGATGCTTTCCTTACTTACTGAAGAACTCACTGAGAGAACAACCTGTATTGAAGGAGCTGAGAGAGCAGATCATGGCGGAACCGATGGCCGGCTCCAGCGCCTCCGCTGACGAGGCCCAATTCATCTGCATGTTGATGCAGATTATGAACGCAAAGAGGATCGTGGGTGAGAAGAAATTCCCATCACATGACGTCACATACACCATCCTCTATATTTACATTTCCACAGAGGTCGGTGTCTTCAAGGGTTACACTACGTTGGCCATGGCCCTCCAACTCCCCTCAGACGGCAAGATCGTCGCTTTGGACGTTCCGTATGAGTGGTCTCCACTCCCAGAGAAGTATTGGAACAAAGGAGGAGTCCGTGACAAGATCGACCTCCGTCTGGCCGCCGCCGACGAGTCCATGAGAAAGTTGATTGCCGCCGGAGAGGCAGGAACATACGATCTCATTTTCATCGACGCCAACAAGGACGGCTATCCCGTCTACTACGAACTCGCTCTCGAGTTACTGCGGCCCGGTGGTCTCGTTCTGGTGGACAACACGCTGTATCACGGAACATTGTTGGGCGATCCAGAGAAGATGAAGGTGGATTCACGCACCATCCACGAATTGAACCAGAGAGTGAGTCTCTCGTTTTTCGAGATCGTGATCATTCTGGAGACTGATGGAGGTCAACAGATTCACAAGGACGAGAGAGTGACGATCGCCATGCTGCCCGTTGCGGACGGATTGACCATCGCTAGAAAGAAGGAATAGAAGAATGATCATCGTGTAACGTCTCGTCTTCTACTTTTGTTCCACTCCATCAACGAAGAAAAATATGCTGTGTCCGTGATCAGATCAGTCACATCTCAAACATGTGAAACAGATCCGCAGACATAGCCAAAGACAAGAGGATCTTAACGTGAGCATGGTCCTGATGGTGATTCCATTCTAGAACGTGGCAGTGATCGTGATTGTAATCATGATCCCAACAGTCTGACATATCACACAGCGACGTATGGACCTATTCACAGTGGTCACATCACCTCCCCATTCTATAGGACTACAGATTTGTGTTGTCATCTCCAACTCTCATTCGCTCTTCCTTCTCATTTTGCCTCCCAAAAATAAGTTACAAACCACGTAAAGGCTACGACACTACTTTACTCTCACCACATCTTGAACAGAACGTGAGGGCAGCATCTTTGTCGTCACGTGAAGCTGCCGCACCCAGCCCGTCTTCTAGCCCGATCATTCTCTTCCCACCCAAAATGTGGATACCTCCAATGCTGAATCGCAGCATCTTGTGGTCCTGAAAATGGCGCCCGACGCCAACGGGACAAGAGAAAATGTCACAAACGATCGGCTTTCTCAGACCATTCCAACAGAGGCGCACACACCAGCCGATGGACCCCTCACAGGTCGAACTGACAGAGCTCACGCACGAGAGAGGTTCGACGGACACGCAGCATGTGACTTTCTTGTCTCCTGTGATCTCCATCTCGCCTCCCGTTTATGACGGGGCCTCACCTCCGTATTCTCCAGATCGTGAGAGACGATTGAGTCGCGAACGAATGTGTGGCTCACTGATTCCAGTCACATATGATTCTCCATCTCTTAGAAGATCAGATAGTCAAAACTTCTTTCATCGCAGTATAGACAAATCCACCTCGGCGGGCTTCGCAGAGACATCATTTCTACACAAGAGTTTTGAGATTCGTGCGTCTAATGGAGATGTAAACCTCTTTGCAACGAGTGACATCCTTCCCACGAAAGGTAGAGATTCATGCGTTCTCCTCCATCTTTGTATCTGTATGGATGTTCAACCATCGATCAGATGGTGAACAGCCAACCATACCGCATCCAGAGCACAGTTGTTGGGCGATCGAGCGTGATCTGGTGATTCCCAAGATCCTATATTTTATCTATCATGGATCACAAGTGTGTCTCATTCCATATTTCAACATATGGTATCGCACAGTAGGTCTTTCACCAGGAGAGATCGGCACATTGGTGAGTCCATTCAAAGACATCGCACCGTGAAGGGTTTAGAGACGTCTCCGAATCACCGTGCTCATGCTCCTCAGGCGGCCGTCAGACAACTGATGAATCTCTTCGGTCCACCACTCTTTGCCATCATCGCCGATCGATTTCGCGTCCACAAATTAGTCCTCGTTCTCGGTCTGCTCATCTCCCTCGTCGGTCGTCTCGGCATGCTGCCCCTGGGCGATCAATTCATCCTCCTCCTCATGCTCACGGTGCGTCATCTCCTTTTATTTCCATTTATTCTCAACGACTCACCCCACCAGGCGGCAGCCGAACTCTTTGCCTCTCTCGGTGGACCGATGTTAGACAACATGGTCCTCAATGTCTTAACTGAATCTAGAAAGAGCAGTTTCGGTCGTCAGAGGATGTGGGGCACCATCGCTTACGCTTCTTTTGCCACCCCCGTCGGTATCTTCGTCGATCGAATGGACGATGCCAATTGGTACTTTTACTTAAACAGTGAGAGGCAAGAGACATTGGATCTTGCTGACGAGACCAGGTGGCCTCGTGTTCTTGTTCGTGTTGGTTCTCATCTACTGGCCGGTGAAGAGTGAAACGGTCACGACCAACGAAAAGAAGGAAGACGCACCGTTCTCTCAAGGCATCAAGGTGGGACGAGAGATGTCGGCTCATCTCACCTCATGAGACAGATGCTCATCGGAAGGTTCGAAGGTTGGACGTTCTTCCTCACCATCGGTCTCATCGGGGTCTGTCAAGGTCTCATCAGCATATACCTCTTCCTCTATCTACAGGACATGGACGCCACACCTGCTCTCCTTGGTCTGTGTCTCACCACAAACGCAGCCTCCGTCGTACGTTTTTATTTTATTTCATTTTATTCTCTCATCACATCACCGACTCCACATCAGGTCCCAGCTCTCTTCTTCTCAGGTGCCATCATCCAAAAGTTGACGACACAGGGAGGTGTCCTCTTAGCCTGCCTTGCCTTCTGTGTTCGTTTCTCCTTCTATCTCTTCTTACCTACCCCTGAGGCCGTGCTGCCTGCAGAAGCGCTAGATGGTGTTACCTTCGGTATCATGTACGCCTGTGCGGTACAGATCGCGTCGAGCTTGGCTCCACCCAGGTAAGAGATGTTGTGGAGAATTCGTGAAGCTGAAGCTCCATCAGCATGGGGGCCACAGCTCAGGGAATCTTAGCTTCCGTCTATAACGGCTGTGCGGCTGTGGCGGGAGTCCTGGGTGGCCTCATGTATCAATCGAGCGTGAAGCACGTCTGGCTGTTGGGCATCGCAACCGCATCATCCGGATTAATGTGGTATGGCTTCTCCGTTTGGTGGTTGAGAAGAAAAGTCCTCTCTTCAGAGAGGGGTGTATATAGTAGCCTGCAGGAGCCGGAGGTGGAGGGCAACGCTTGAATCGAGAGAAATAAACGACTTTTTGTCTGAACGGTTCCACTCAGTTGACCGTTGACTTTCTCTTTGAAGAAACTTCACAAACTCGCACTCCCGCTCCCTTAGATGTATCGGCAGCTATCCACATCAAGATGAAGAGCTTGGGTCACCCCCGTACTGCTGCCACATGAGATGAACTCCTCAGACAGAGAAAAGAGGTCGAGGTGCTCACCTCTATCCCTCAAATGAACCCCACAAACCCCCGATACGTTGTTATGGAAGGCGTCGGTGGTTCCTATGCTCACCATGGTGATGACATCGCCCACCATTTGGCCCACGCACGTCTCAAATTCGGCGATTTGATCTTAATCCCCGGGTACTTCAGTACTCCAGCGGTACTTTCAGAGAGGAACACCCTCTTTGCTATCATCATCGTCGTTTATTTATACGTCTCTTCGTTTGTTCTCCTTCAATCGCAGGCCTCTACGAATCGTGGGTGCTTCCCTCGATCGTCTCTGCATCGTTTCGCGGTGATGACTACGTGCGTCATATCTCTGAGTATCATCCGCTTGAATCTGTTTTCGCATTAGAGGACGTCGCAGAAGGTGATGGACCCACTTGACTGTGACTGGCGTGGGAATGGATGTAAACTTTTGTTGTGCCTTCTCCTCTTTTGTGGCCACCATCGATATGGCCTCCCAAAATTGGTCAGATGACTCATCATCGCTGAAATGTCCATCAGAATGATACGGATTGCATCTCTCACTCTTCGATCAGATCTGACAACAATATGCTCGCTTCATCGTTGACGACAGCCACCGTCGGCGTCGTCTCATCCAAGTAGACGACGATCACCAGTGCCTTCTCATCCGTCATCAGCGCTCCCAGGGCAATCTCCCCTTCTGAAGGTATACCACTGCATCTCTGTCTCTTCGTCATGCTGCTCGACGATTTATGTTGTGTCCTCCAGCAGGCTCAGGACTGAGTACGCAAAGTAATACGCTGTCGCTCTTCGCAACGCTATCGGCTAAGGTTTCCCGCGGAGTACGGGGTGCGGAATACTCGATAGATTCGGGGAGTCCCGCCCAGCAACAGAGTCTTCGTCTTAGACAGATCGACTCGCTCATTATTTATTCTTCTTCTTCTGGCCGCTCTTCTCCTTATCTTTCTTCTTCGCAGCGGCGGCGGCGGCCTCCTGAGCTTCGATGGCTTCGATCTCGTCGAGGAGGGGTCGCATGTCTTTGAATCGATCGTCGGCCATGGAGAAACCGGCCGTCTTGAGGGCTTTCTCGTCTGTGAAGAGGATGAGAGACGAGAGGTGGTGATGTGACGCACCTGTTTCAGGTCGACCATCGCTCTCTGATTTTGCATATGCACTCCTCATCCAAAAGTCCTTTGTTCGGTCGAAGAACTCTCTCAGAGACTCTTTCGGGTTAGCCGTGGGCTTCTCATCTTTAGAGAACTCGGACAGCCTGTCTTTCAGTTCCTGTGGAGGTCAGACGGGTGTGCCGTCCATCCATTACCTCGATCCTCCTCTTCTTTCCCTTTTTGGGCTCCTGTTTCTTCTTCTTGTCTTCTTTCTCTTCCTTCTTGGGTGCCTTCTTCTCCTTTTTGGTTTCCTTCACCTCTTCTTCCTCATCATCTTCATCGCTTCCACCTTCTTCGTCTTCATCCTCTCCAGACTCTTCTTCTTTTCCATCTTCTTCTTCCTCTTCTTCCTGCATGTCGATCAGATCGTGGACGTCACGAATGACATCACATCTTCTTCTTCGTCATCATCTTCATCGTCCTCGTCCTCGTCTTCATCTTCGTCTCCAGAGATCTCTCCTTTCCAATCGACTTCCGTTGCCTTGATGATGCAGTCGAATGTGTCCATGCGGTTTAGATTGAGAGAGTACATGTCGTTGTATGATACCTCTCTCTTGTCGAATTCAGACATACCACCGTATCTATCGAGTCAAGGAATCATGCATACTTACGTCTCTCGAAAAAGATGACAATGTGATTCGACATCACATCGAGATCGGATGATGAAAATGAGAGGATACAGATAGAGGGTGTTCCCCATTACAACCATCTGTGAGTGGATTCTGGGTGTTGGATAGAGAGATTCTCCCTCGAAGACAGCTCCAAAGTGGGCCGGTCTGCGGTTCGACTGTGCCTCGGCCGCCTCCGCCGCCTCGGTTGCTTCTTGGATGTTCTGTGCGGGCGCCTCTGCAACTTCTAAAACGTTCGTGTCAACACGATGTGAAGATGATGACATGTCATTCGAAGCACCTTCTTCTGCCTGCTTCGTTTCATCTTCGATGAGTTCACCGTCTTCGTTGTATTCCTCCACGTCTTCGTCTTCTTCTTTAGAAGGTGCCTTACGTGCGGTCGCAGGTGCCGCCGGTTTCACCTCTTTCGGTCTATCTCATGGTCATCATCTGACAACAGCAACCTCCATCTCACTTCCTCCTGCGGCCTCCAGCTGCCTTCTTGGCCTGCATCTTGATGGGAAACCACCTCCTGTTGTCCATGTGAAACGTGTAGACTTGGTTATAGAAGACACTGTCCATATCGTCCTTCGTCTCTCTGTCGCTGACACCACCGAAGAAGATCATCTTCTTCTTATCGACACAGCAGGCCATACCACTGCGGCTGGGAGGTGCGAGGCCGGACCTCTTCACCTTCATCAAGCATGAGATGAAGAAGGAAATAGAGAATAAAACGAAATAAAATGGCGCACCTTGTCCCACGTCATGTTAAGAGGACAAGTGCCCAAGCTGAGTGACCACATGTCTGTGTGGACCATGCCCTTCGCTTCAGAGTACTTTGTCGACTTCTCCTTCGAATAGCCACCGTATAGAAAGAGGGTGTTCTCATGGATGGCCATCTGATGGCCGCTGCGAGCATGAGGCACCTGATGACGATGAGCGTCGCGAATATTCGTGCCCGTCTACAACTCACTTGGTCCCAGGATTTAAAGTCGGATTTCGTCCATTTCGAGGTGTCCAAATCGTATACAAAGAGGTCGTTGAAGTACTTGGTCTCGGTGAGGGTGTCATAGAAGCCACCGAACAAGATCATCTTATTCTTGTATCTGAAGTGACATCAGACATGAGATCATTCGTCACATTAGAGATGAGATCACAGACGGGTGTGATGATGGAGACGATGGATGACTCACCGGACCATTCTGTGACCCGATCTGGCGCTGGGCGCACCCTTTACATCTTTGAGGTTCTCCCAAGAGAAATTGTCTGTGTTGAGCCTCCACATATCCTTATAGTGATAGAATTGGTTCTGTGATGGTGACGTGAACTCTCCTCCAAATATGTACATGTGATTCCTGGAATGGAAATTGAGATCGATGGAGACACGAGTCGACACACTTGTAGGTGATTGCCTGGTGACTGCAACGGGGAGGTGGAGTGTTTGGGCTGGTGACCAACCTCCACTCTTTCTTCTCCGTGTGATAACTACATCACACAGTCACCATTAGAACGAGAGTCGAATTCACACCGATAGAGGTCGTTGTAAACCAGTGTCTCGTCACCATCGAAGAACTCTCCTCCGAACAAAATGAGCTCGTTGTCTTTCGATGGGTTGGCAACCAATGTGCAATGTGTACGAGGTCCAGGAGGTCCTTCCAAGAGCTTGAAAAGAATCATCACACGTCAATCACATTTCGATTGAACACACCTCCTCTGTCACTGCCACCTTGGCGTCTATCTGTTTTCGAATGAAAATCATTGTCTAATATCGTTCCCACCTTCTGTTTGAACTTCTCAATCATCTTCTCAATGTCCTCCTCCCCATCATTGCCCTTCAGTGCCTTCTTTCTCGCATTCTTCTCTGTCTTCAACAGCGTCTTCTCAGCTCCAAGTCCTTGCTTCTTTTTTCCCTTCTTGTCCTTCTTGCCCATCTTGATGCTCCTGAACTAATATTCGGAGATAGGAACTACATCTACAATTCACTCCCGCAGGACAAACCGTACTAACGCACAACATGATGAACATCGGAGACCCCCAGCACCTCTCTTTCTCGCCTCCGAGGTCATTTCAGACGGGTAATCGGGGGCAGCTGGTCATAATGAGACAGAATTCTATCAGCGTCGAGAAATTGAGTAGGAATGGCATCGTGAAGCAGGTGCACATCGTAGTGAAGAATCAGCCGTTTTTGATTCGGTGAGAGGGTGGTGCAATGTTTGGGTACTGAGAAATGCAGCGTGGGTCTGATGAATGGATCTGCCGAGTACCAGCTGCACCGAAACAACTTGGAGGCCTCTTTGTTTTACGACGTTGACCCGCTCAAAGAGGTACGTCTGTTGACAGATGATCCCTACCCCATGTTAATACGTCGAACAGGTGGATTACATCAAGTTAAAGCCCTTGGAGTACAAGATACAGGCAAATGACTTCGAATCGACGACATCATTATCGGTGGAGGTCCGATTGAAAGTCCTCTCATCACAACTGGAAGACATGTTCTTTCGGATAGGATTCCATTTATTGAATCCAGAGACGAGGAGGAGAATACCTGGAATGGCGGTCGTCTCCGACCCAATCAAGGTACACAGCTACATCTCTTCTCCATCGTCTTCCCCAGACAACATCGAATGCATGAAATCTCGTGTTTGCGACGATTACATCTCATTCACATCCGTATCAGCTGATACCATCATCCACCATTATATTCGACTGACTCCATGATGCAGGTCGTCTCTAAACCAGATCTAGCCAAGAAGAAAGCGGCCACTCCAGCAGAGATAAAATCAACCTCCAAGATGTCATCTCAACCGAAGCCATCGTCAGAAGAGGTGCACCTCCACCTCTCTTCACCCTCTTTAACCATTCACAGATGCTCATACAAATGATACACAGAGTGGAGAACATGGCATTGAATCACAAAGACATGCTGCAAAAGTTATCAGGAGCGCCGGTGAGTCATTCTGGCGGGAAACTATCTCGGCGGGAAAAGCATTTTGGCGGGAAACGTACTCACCTTGTACAGCACACCGTTGTAGAACGACAAGAATTCGACATCATCCCACCGTCGTTTCAATTCGACGAGAACCCACAAGACGAAGGTGATCCTTTTCGGCGGGAAAAATTGAGACCCCGCCAGAAATTTGGGACCCCGTTCCAAAGAAGCAGAAGACGGAAGACAAGAAGATATCTAAAGAGGCCATGGCTTTCGCAGTAGCTTTCAGACAATTTTTAGACGCATACGACCGCACCGACGACGGCGACAAGCCCACGAAATTAAGAAGGGTCATCAGAGCTCATGGACCACAGCAGACCTCTTTAGAAGAGATGTTGAACTCTTTAGGAGTGCAAGTCAACGACGCGAACGTCTTTCAGCAGTTGTTCCTGGGATCGAACGGTGAGCGTTGTAGATGGAAAATTCTGGGAAAATCTGACGGGGGTAGGTCACAAGTCGCCCGATCCAAATGCTCCCGCGGGGGTCTGCACGTGAGAATCTTCTCATCTTTTTCTACGAATCTTCTCATCTATTTCTGTGAATGTTCGAGTCTATGTGTGTGGGTGATGCTGACTTTGGACAGATGTCCAGATTGTCCGTACAAGGCAGAGGTGGAGAACATTGACAAGTTTTACACGGAGATGTTGAGCAATCCGAACCTCCTCGTGTGAAGAAGAAGAGTATCTGTGTATTAGGATGTCTGCACTACTGTAAAGTTTCGATCGCGAGTGTCGAATAAAGAGTTTAATGTCGTACGGTTCAATTGTGGAGGCTGTGGCACACCTTCTTCTGGATCACAGTGTGGATCTGCTCAAAGTAATTGAATACTATGGCTGTAGCGACGGCTGACCTCTCGCTGCACTATATTCATCATCGTAGAGTCTCGTGCCAATTTCATGCAAAATATTCGAAGGGATCTACAATGACGAGATTGAGCTGTGCGTGTGCAAATCAACCACCATGAGCCAAGTTCGCGCATCACACATCCTCGTAAAGCACAAAGAGAGCAGACGTCCTTCATCTTGGAGAGAAGAGAACGTCACACGAAGCCGCGCGGAGGCACAAGAGAGACTCAATGGTGAGCTGCGTTTAGATCGTCCTCTATCTGAAACAGATATACAGGGTTGAGAAAGCAGGCAGAGAGTGGACCTGAAGCATTTGCAAAGGTGGCACAAACAGAGAGCGACTGCTCATCGGCCAGAAACGGAGGTGATCTGGGTTTCTTTGGAAGAGGACAGATGCAGAAGGCCTTCGAAGATGCCACGTGAGAAAATGCATTTGCATGTTCTTTCGATGATTGACCGGTGACGTCAGCTACGCTCTGAAGGTCGGAGAGTTGAGTGGAACCGTCGACTCTGATTCTGGCTATCACATCATCTTGAGAACTGCTTGATGCATGCTACTACGTCACACCTTTGAAATAAAATATAAGCCCACGATCCTCCTTCACTTGAATCTGGCCACACTTGCAGCATCATTTAGCTGATCGACATCACTCGTGTTCGTCATACGTCTATAATCATGTACAGATCACACAGCTACAAGCAACACTGCACGCATGAAAATCTCACATCCACTCCACATCGATCGAGTCACAACTCATCAGAAACGCAGTTCATCTGCTCATGTTCTTTATCGGGTTGTTGATGTCCCCGAGATGTGATGAGGGTTAGTCCTCCTGAATCGATTGACCACTCGTATCTGAGTCAAGATCCTCTTTGCGATCCTCCAATTCTGCACCGGCTTTGTTCTCAAGGCAATAGATGTCACCCTCGACACGTTGTGCATGGCCGCAGGTGCCGCAGGTTCTTTTCCCGCCATCAGCCGTATTCAAATTTCAAATCGTCTCACCTGGCACGTCTTCATCGTCTTCCGCTGTGGCGTCGTGGCCCAATAGACCCTGTCGCTCTTCGGAAACTTCCTTGACTTTTCCGTCTCTCTCCTTTGGTGTGGGGACGAATCTGGAGAGGAAACCGAGGGGAATTTCGAACGCGCCTGCGACGTTCAAAATTCAAATCTCCCGCCAAAACTCACCGACTATGATGCAGAAGATCCACTCGTCCAGATCGAGGGGAGAGGTCTTCGCAGCTTCACCTCCAAATTGGACGATGATGAACTGCATCACGATGACGATGAGCTGCACGATGAGGAAGATCTTCGCTCTTCCCAACTTGGCAAACATGTTGAGTTCTGAAAAATCGGTCGGTTGTAGATGGAGAATAAAAAATCACCGTTCTGTAGAAATCTCGCGTTGAATTCGTTGAATATCTGACACATGACAAAAGCGTTGAAAATAATGGAACTTCTCTTGATCTAATCTTTCTCAGTTTCTTTTTTCTTCTTTTTCTCTTTTCCTCTTTTCCTCTTTTTTCTCTTTTTTTTCTTTTTTTCTTCGAAGAGATAAAAGAAAGATGAATCACCTCAAAACGGTAGATGTCTACATCTGAGCCTGTACCACGGTTGCACTCCAACATTTCGATCTTCTCTACTGCATAAAACAAACCCATGAGAACAAACACTTGATACACCGCGTGGATCAGAATGTGCCTGCCCCCGTCAATCTACAACTCTCGAAATTTCATCGAAATTTCATCACCTCCACATCTTGAACGTGATGAGTGGAGCGAATCTTCCGTTCGGAGGCCTCTCGTACAGCTCTGGTCCGGGTCTCTCTGTTGCCAGGGCGAGGGCGGCGAGTGTGTCCATGATGAGGTTGACCCACAGGAGTTGTACGGCCTTGAGTGGGGAGTCACCATCGGAGACGGCACCCATGAAAGAAACGATGACGGCGGCGATGTTGACTGTGAGTTGGAATTGGAGGAACCTGCAGAAGTTTAGATGATCATCATGATGAGATCATCATGATGAGATCATCATGATGAGATGAGATGATCGTGATGGTCGTCGACGGATCGAATGGACGATGGTGGTGACGTTTCTCTCATCTCATCCACAGATGATGACGCATGTGATCATCGATGGACATGTGATCGATGACGACTCACTTTTGAATCGAATCATAGACTCCTCTTCCCCACATCACAGCCTTCTCAATGGAAGAAAAGTTGTCGTCCAAGATGATGATGTCACAGGCATCTTTCGCTACCTCCGTACCAGAAATTCCCATGGCAAATCCGACGTCGGCCTCTTTCAAGGCGGGAACATCGTTGGTACCGTCACCCGTCACCGCTACAACCTGCCAGAGTCTCAATCGTTCGTGCCGTCCTAAATCTTCGTGCCGGATCAAATTTTCGTGCCACCCACCTCTCCCAGTTCGATCAATCTCCTGACGAGAGTCAACTTGTCTTCCGGGCTACACCTGGCCATGACTTGCAGTCTCGGGATGATCTTGTCCATCTACAACCCGTCAGTTTCATTCGAATGCGACTCATACCTCGTATTGCGTCAAGTTTCTGAACTCGGGGCCTTCCATGGCGAAACCATCGGTCAAAATGCCGCACTGCCTCGCGATGTAAGAGGCCGTCAAGATATTGTCTCCCGTCAACATCCTGACCGTGATGCCTGCTCTCTTGCAGAGCTCGACGGAGGCGGGGACCTCGGGGCTGAATGGGTCAGTGATGGAGAAGGCGTGGGACGATTACCGGAGGGGGTCTTGGATACCGATGATGGCATCTAAAATCATGCTCGTCTCGAATGGGCAGTCTCCGTCTTTGGGTACCTGAAGTGATGAGTGATGGCACAGACGATTGAGACGGCACGAATGAACGAGACGGAGCAAATAAATGAGACGGCACGAATATTTGAGACTCACTTGTGTGTAAGAGGGTAAGTCCAAGTGGCAGAGAGTGAGAGTTCTGAGACCTTGAGAAGCCCACTTTTCGATCGTCTTCGTACATTCCGCACGGATACTCGGTGAAATCTCCACGACCTTTCCGTGCCTATCGGTGTAACGGTTGCACAGCTCCAAGATGACCTGACGTTTTTCCGTCAATTTTCCGGTTCGGTGAACGGATTCACCTCGGAGGCGCCCTTGGTGTATAGTCGCAATTGATTGTTCTTCTGGATGATGGTACTCATTCTCTTCTTCGAAGAAGAAAAGGGCCACATCCTCTGCACGGCGTTTTCCTGACGTAACTGTACGTACACGTCAGACTACAACTCGCCACTTTTCTCTCACCTGTTCGTAATCTTTTCCCAAGTGGTCGCTCATGACTAAGAGGGCACATTCGGTCTTGAGTCCTACAAATTCTGGTCTGTCGCTGTTTCTCTTCTGAATGTAAGCTGCAGAGTTGATGCAGCAATTTTCCGTTAAATTCTCCAGCAGGACGGGGTGGAAGCGACCCGGGTCGTTGGGCTGTTTGGGTCAATCTTCCGTTCTTCCGAGTTCTTCGTGAAATTTCACCTCGTCTTCTTGTACGTAACCGTCGAGCCACAGGCGAACGACGGTCATGCGATTCTGTGTGAGAGTTCCTGTCGAAATGTCGGTGAAATTTCGTCACGTCGCGTTGCAGATCGTCACCCGTCTTATCAGAGCAGATCTGAGTGGCACCACCCATGGTCTCACAGGCAACGAGATGTCTCACGAGATTGTTGTCCTTCATCATCTGGAACATGGAGAAGGCGAGGGACA
Organism: Planoprotostelium fungivorum; assembly: GCA_003024175.1. NCBI lineage: Eukaryota > Evosea > Variosea > Cavosteliida > Cavosteliaceae > Planoprotostelium > Planoprotostelium fungivorum. The sequence goes on along the minus strand of MDYQ01000067.1, from coordinate 40,108 downwards.
AGGTGACGGCGAGGGGTAGACCCTACCCCGGCGTCATGAATATTTGCGACGATCTACAACGCACCTCTGGAATGGCCACGGCGACGATGGTGATGGAGATGATGACGTATTCGACCCATTCGGAGAACCAAGAGAGACTAAAGTGTCTCGTCTCTGGTGGTACCAGAGTTCTGACCGCCCACTACAACGCGTAAATTTCTCAGAAATTTCTCCGTCGACACCCACTCTGATCAAGAGGGCCAGTAGCGTGATGCAGGCGGAGATGAGTCCTCCCTTTCCAATGTTGTCTGCCATGATTTCAAGTTTGTCTTGCAGCGGCGTTGTTCTCTGCTCCTTCTCGAGACTGGCCTTGATTTGACCCCACTGAGAGTGCATACCGGTGGCTACGACAATTCCTCTGCCCAGACCTTCGGTCACCTGACGAGGGATGAGCGAGATGGAGGATGTGGACATGAGATGTCACAGATGATGGAGGATGCAGATGAAAGAGGATGGATGGCGGACGAGATGGAAGATGGATGAGATGGAATGGAAGGTGAATGAGACAGAGGATGAGACGCACGGAACAACCAGAGAGCAGCCAAGGATTCTCTTCTGATTTCAATACGGCATCAGGCTCTCCAGTCATGGCGGACTCATCGGAATGGAGGCGTGATGACGATTAAGGAAATGCAAATGGAGACGATGGAAGAGATGAAAGGATATTTTGTGAATCGACGAGGACCATGTCGGCTGGAATGAAGTCTCCCGTTTGGAGGATGACGAGATCACCGACGACGATATCGTCGATGGAGATCAACATGTTCTGACCATCACGGACGACCTTGAAGGTGTGAGTGTGAAGACATGAAGAAACGTGAAGATCGAACCTTGATCTTTCTATCTTCGGTGATAGCGGCCAACTGACGGAATTGTCTGTCCTTCTTGTAATCATTGGCGGCTGTTACATTGGAGATGATGACGACAGCCAACAAGATGGAGGCACCCTCGATCCAACTGGTGCTGTATGACGTGTGAGATTCTTCTGAGTGAACGAGAGAGCACTCATGTCTCACCTTCTGTCTTCTCCCTTTGGTGGTGCAATCAATCCAAGAACGAGAGAGACGACAGCAGCTATGATGAGAATGATTAGAGTTCTATCACTGAGTGCATCTTTGAGAAACTCGAAATAACTTGTGGCTGGACGTTGAGGTATAACGTTTGTGCCATACTGTTCTTTTCTGGAGCTGAAACCAGTGGATGCCTCCTGTTATCAGATGTTAAGTAATCTCTTTCATGTAAATAGCCACATACCTTAGAAGGTAATCCACTGCTTGTATCACTCTTCAACTTCTGGGCCAGTCCATGGATGCCATTGAATCGATTGTGAAGATCCTCTCTCGATTGACCGGTTTCACGGTTACGGATCAGATCCTTTAGCTCTTCTACACCAACCTCCCAGCTCATGCTCCCTGTGTGATGCGGTGATTTGTGAGTCCGAGGTGCGGAACTTCTACCTTTCAAAAACTTCTCGTTCTTCGACGTGAAGGTCTAAACTGACACGGCAACTGTTTTTTCTCGTGCTTCTTTAGAGGCTGAGAAAGCTTCAGTCAACGAAGTCGCTGCAGCGGCGAGAGTGTTGGGGAGTTTGTTGAGAATACAGAGAGAAGTCAGAAGCTTCCTAGCTATCTTTGTGTTTCTGTCCAAAACGGAGAACCTCGTCAGAAGGTCATCACAGCGCCGCGTGGTCAGTAACCCTGATACTCTGCAGTAAACCACGAAAGAATTTGATATGGGGTAGAAACGAACACATTCAATTTACAAACGAAGTTGGTGCAGGACTCCATGATGTGATCGGAAAAAATGAAGAATCCAAAGTTGTCGTTTGTGATCGCTCACAAATACCGTCTATGTCCAACCTCCAACACTGGAGCGCTGAACAGTCATACACCATCGCGCGTTGTAGATACAAGATACTTTTTCTTAAGAAAGTCAATGAATCAATCGGCACAATGGTCGATTGCATCAGTGACAATATCACGTGTGTTGGTCACCACGACTATATCATCATGAACTTGAAGGACTCTTCCTGATCAAGCTCCACAGGAAACAAGTGTCACGATATTCTGTCTGTTTTGCGCGAGTATCGGAAGAGCCTGCGACTCTTCCTATGGGGAACGCATTCACTTCTGATGATTATGTAGACGGAGGACATCTGCCCGACTACAACGAACAGGCTATTCAATCACTCGTATTCTAAGTAGAGAAAGGACACTCATTCTTCTCCTCTTTATCCATCTTATCCATCACCGGTCTGCCTTCGCCAGAGAACCTTTCTGAACCGCCGGATCACTTCGGTCGTTAACACTTCCCAGGATAAAACTGGTGCAATTTGGTCAATTCTGAAGGAAGCTCTAAGAATAATATGGATGTACAATAAATAGTCACTATCATTTGCCTAATTCTCGGGCTTGGAAGGGCAATATAGTGCTAACGCGGTAACGTCTTGTAATTCTCCTGCAACGGCATCTGTCTCTCATTCGTTCGGCTTCACAGCTATGACCGGATCTGACTACCATATGAAGGGTGAAGAGTCGAGGTAGTTTTCAATACCTAGATTCGATGTCAGACCGTGGAGCTTCTATGTCTAACGCAATATACTGTGGCAGTCGACTGCTGACATCGGGTCGCAATGTCACATTCGTGTCCATGTCCTGAATTCAGGTCGGATCCATTCTCACTTTTCAGGCCATGGCGAGCAGGTGATAAATCTTTTAGACGTAGAGAAGTTGATAATGAGACAGGCTCGTATTGCTGGTGGTCACATTGGCCCTTGTATCAGCTGCCACACCTCTCTATGGAGGGTCCATCAAGTCTTCAGATGGATTCGCTGCTCAATGGAGCACGAGCGATTGGGAGGTAAATCACGAGATGGAGGTGGCTGAGAGAGGATCTGATCGAAATGCAGTTCTTGGACTTCAAAATGAGCTATCCAGGAAAGGGATGGCTCAGCATTGGCTTCACTCCCAACGGAGGTAATGGAGGAAGACATCTACTTCGGAAACGGAATAACAATCACAGGGATGAACAAGGCAGATGTATATGTCGGATGGGTGGATAGCACCGGAGCAGTGTATTTGTATGATGGGTGAATGGATGCATGGTATCACGAACCCCATTTTGACATTCACACAGGTGGGTCGAGTCGACAGTCCAGCCTAGTTTCGATGAGGAAATTGGAGGTACCTCTGATGTCACTGATATTCAAGGTCAAGAGGTAACATCTGTTCACTCCATTCGAAACACACTCGCTCACATTAATGCAGACGAGCTCTGGTACTACCATCTCCTTCCGTCGCCGTTTGGTAAGTCCTCATCTTCTCTCACCCATCTTCTCATCCTCTATCCACAGAGCACCAAAGACCAACATGACATGCAGTTTGGATTGGGAATGAGTGAGCGGTCTCGTGTCGATCATCGCAGACCCTGATTCCATCTTAGAGTCTTTCGTCATCTACGCCAGCAGTTCCAATGATGGACAGCCGAAGTCAGCGAATGTGACTCAGATACAAATCGACGGGCACAATTCACAGGGCCAAGGTGAGTATCTCATCATCCACGAGACATCCCATCTGATGGATTGTAGAGTTTCAAGAGTTGGTCTTACCTCTTCAACCTCTGAAGATTTCTACGCCAGGATATTATGCCACCGCTCAAGGTAGGCAATACATCATCTAATCCTCTCATCCTCAATCACATCACATCATCTGAAACCGTCGCAGGTGACATGAAAGTCAACTGGACTCTGAGCGAAGACGGAAAGGCGTTAGACTTTGTTCTTCTCGGTAACACGACCGGTTACATCTCCATCGGTTTTAATAATCGCACGGACATGATCGGTGATGCATCTCATCGCGACGACATCAGATATCTCACACTCTCCAGGTGCCGATGCCATCATCGCATGGGTCGATGATGCCAACTTGACCTCGGTCGGAATCATCGACAGGTATTTTATTTCCTTTTATTGTTTCGAATTGAGACTCCCCAGTTTTTGTCTCAACAACACGAAACCCTCCGCCGACACTCGCTTTGTCGGAGGACGACAAGACGTCTACAACGTGTCCGGTCTACAACGAGACGGCTGGACTCTCATTCGATTTTCCCGCCCAATCGACACGGGAGACCGGTGGGGCATCGTTGTCGTACGTGATATCTCACCGCGTTGTAGATTGGACAGGAGGCTAGACGGCCCCGGTATCTATCTCCTCTTGGCGTGGGGCACAAAAGACGGACCTTCTTACAACTTCCACGGTAAAAACACGGACAGCGGTGAGACATGAAGAGGAACGTGGGAGCTGATGGAGCTGTAGCTCCAATGTGGTTCGTATCACCTGTCGGACAATACAAGACGACCAATTTCACTTTGTCTTGGGTGTCAGACTGCACTCGGTTCATCACGTTCACCATGACGACAAATGCCAAGGGATATGTGAGTCTCAAATCTTCGTGCCGTCGCAAAGTTTCGTGCCCTGACGGGTTGTAGATGGCCATGGGTCTCAACGACGTGTGTGGCATGAACAAGACAGACATGTATGTTGGTTGGGTTCAGAGAAAGAGTGCCCCCGTCCTCTTAGATCAGTACTACGAAGCCGGTGCCAATGTTCCCTTCAACGACACCGGTGAGATTACTCTGAATCTTCCATCTACAACGACTCATATTTCCACAGTGAGGAACGGTACTTCTGATTTGTACCTGCACTCTGGGGCCGCGAGATCGAATGGAATGACCCTCATGTTTTCGAGGAAATTGTTGACGGGTGATGCACTGGATCACGACATCACGTCGTCTCCACTTACGCTCATGTACGCTCTCAGCCAGACGCCACCCGTGGGGCAGGTAGAATATTCTCATCATTTTCTCAGAAATTTTTCGGAAATCTGACGGAGAATTTCAGGCTTACGGCAAGCACTCTGAGTTCGGATGTCAGACGGTTGATTTTCCGGTGACTTCTCTCGATACGTACGTACCTCCCGTACCCGTTCCCACGCCCCCTCCAGCCAACAACACTACCCCGGGTAAATTCTCCACGAACGGCTTCAGCCTCGAATGGGTCGTCAAGGGAAAATTCATCAATTTCACCATGTCTGCCGCCTGCCAGACTTATGTAAGTGGCTGGTTGTAGATTTGCGTCTGATGGAGTTAGGTTTCCATCGGGTTCAACAATCAGAGTAACATGATGAACGCTGACATGATCGTCGGCTGGGTCGATTCCGCCGGGAAAGCTGTACTGTTAGACCAATGGTCGCTGGGCAACCAATTACCCGTCGACGACTCCGGTGAGACCCCCGTTCCCGCCAAAATTGACCCCCTCAGCTCGCGGCGGTACGAACGACATCAATTTGATCTCTTCTTCTCTGACGCCCCAGGGTGTTACGCTCAGATTTTCTCGTCTGCTCAACACGAACGATAGTAACGATCGAGTCATCACAAATAAGACAAACTTCCACTTGTTGTGGGCCTACGGTGGAAAATTACCCGGAAACAAGAGACAGGCCGCCCAGGTGAGAAGAATCGTCTCGTTGTAGTCTGACGTAACCAGGCGTACGGCATCCACTCCCAGGCCGGTTCCGCCGTGATCAATTTCCTCTCCAGTAATGGAACGGTCAAGCTTGTCGTATCTACAGATCCTCCGATAGATCCTGGAGCCATACTCGTCATCGTCATGTGTGGCCTCATCTTACTGTGGGGAATCTGCAGGCTAATCTACTTCTTAATCACGCTCATCGCATTTCGAGTGAGTTCCATTCATCTACAACGAGACCGTTCGAAAGAAGAATCATAGTGAATTGATTCTGAATGTATTGTTCAGAAGAGTAACCGTGGTGCTCGATACGAAGCACTGGACCCCGCTGGTGGCTCAAATGACGTCAACTCTGATTACGATGAAGAATTGAACAGCAACATGTCCTCTAAGAAGAAGGGAAGATATTCTCTCCTGGCAGATGACAGTCGATCGAAACAGCACGCAGGTCAGGATTTCGGTCTCAAATTCATCTCCGTTCGATCGAATTGGGACTGACTCGTTGTAGATAAGCAGCTCCCGCCTCGCACTTGGAGACCCGTTTCCTTCGGTCTCGGTCTGTTCAATCGCATTTACGGTGACTTCGAATCGAAATCCACGCGAAATCTCACCGGAATTTCAGGTATCGGCCTCATTCGTATACCTTTCACCAGCATCCCCCTCAGACACGTCATCCTCTTCGTTGTCTACCTGGCCATCAACGTTGGTTGCATGTACATCGTGCGTAATTTTAATCGAAATTCCACTGAAATTTCATCAGCTTCCGTCGGGTCCCAACACGGGTAAATACTGGGGAACGCTCATCATGGGAAACGCTTTCATCTCCATATTACCCGCGTCACGTAACTCCATCCTCACGGTACTTACGGGTACGTACGTATACGTAACCTACGTACCGATACGTAACAGGTCTACCCTTCGAGAGGACGGTGGCGTTCCACAGGTGGGTGGGTAGATTCACCATCTTGCTGGTGTTGGTTCACTTCTTCATGGTATTGAGAAGGTGAGAAGAGATGAATGAATGGCAAGTTCTGATGGATGTAGGTGGAACATGTACAACCAACCCTGGCAGTCCAACTTGTGGGGTGCGGATAACCCGACGAAGACCAACTTGTACGGACTCATCGGTGGTATCGCTGGTGTCGTCATGTTCTTCACGAGGTACACCATCCATTCTTTCTCTTCATCACCTCCATCATCATCATCGACGAGATGTTCATGATGATCATCATCTCATGACATCATCACTCACATGATTGTCTCAGTCTTCCCTGGGTCCGTCGCCTCCAATGGGAGACCTTCTTCTGGACTCACTTTCTCTTCTTCCTCTTCTTCCTCTTCGCTTGGCTCCACGATCCAAAGTCAAAGTGGTACGTCATCGCTTCGATCATCGTCTACGGTGTCGACAAGGTCTTCCGCATGGTGTGGGGAACTTGGCCCACTCGCACGAAGATGTTCAGGGCGAAGAGTGGAGTCGTGCAGATTCGATTCAACAAGAATGCCATAGCCAACAAGGTGATGATCACGATGATGTCACGATCGAGATGATGATCACCTTGATGACATGATCATGATGATCGCGATGACTGACGACATCTGCAGTTGGGAAGATACGAAGCCGGTCAGTACGTGTTCATCAACATTCCCAGCGTCAATCCTCTGATGTGGCATCCGTTCAGTCTCTCTTCCTCTCCCGACGTGAGTTCCATCTACACCGTTGTAGTCTGACAACTACCAGGAGCGTACCGCCGAAGTCTACGTGAGATCCCTCGGTGGCTTCTCCAAATCCGTCCTCAAAAAAGGTAAAATCGATTTTAATCTATTTTATTCACGACCGCCAGCCAACGATGCATCTTCCGTTCTCATTCGCGTGGACGGCCCTTACGGTAACGTTAACGTGCCACTCACGCGTTATCCCGTCATGATCATGGTCGGCGGCGGTATCGGTATCACTCCAGTGAGTCTCATCTCATCATCACATCGCATGCAACACTGCCTATATCTCTGTCTCACCCTCTTAGATCATGGGTGTCCTCAAAGACATCTACCGAGTCGGTGACTTCGATTCCACCGAGATGGACAAGATACCCAGACACAGCATCCAAGACATCCACGTCTTATGGACGATACAGAACGAAGCACAATATGAGTGGTTCAGGGAAGACATAGAGGGTCTCGTGAATGCATCACGCCACCCCTTCTGCCCCAACCTCTATCTGAGCATCCACGTCACACGGCCCGTTCCAGGAGAGAGCCTCGGTGCGAGGTGAACATCCGCTCATGTCCAAAGAGACGGCAGCTGATGGAGGACAGGTTCATCATGGGAAGGCCCAATTGGAAGATTGTCTTCGATAACGTCGAAGAGCTGAGAAGGCAAGTGGCCAGGAGTGTTTTCGCTTGTGGTCCCACTCAGATGATCCGTGATGTGTGGGATGAGACTGGAAGGAGGAGCAGGAAGGGAGAGTCGTTCGACTTCCACTCTGAAACGTTCGCCATGTGAGGTCGCGAATAAAAACTGTATGTCTATGGATTTATTTAATTCTCTCGTCTCATCATCATCGTGCGTCCTCGAAATCTGTGAAGATGACAACAATAGATGGTTTCTGATTCTGACAGGATTTCGATGCATCGACGAAACACACCTCCTCTTCCCGTCCGATCCTTGCCTTCGTCCGTCAATTCAGCCATGTACGGCCCCGGCAGTCCCCGCAAACAGCAGGCACCGCCGTCGTCATCGTCATCATCATGAGCCGACTCCGTTATGTTGAAGTTGATTTCGATCATCAGACTTACAATCCATTTATCACAATAGAGAGACTCTAAACTCCCATTCCTCCTTACTCATCCTCCAAAGATCCGATGAAAAAGCGAGGGGAAGTGATATCCTCCACTTGTGGCCCAACCTCTGCAGTGCACGCCCGGAGAACGAGTCTCCATCGTAACATCGAAAGTCTTTCAGCCAGAAGAAACGACTCGAGGTGTTTCCGTCCCGGTTCACGATCTTACCCGTCCTCTCTTTGACGTCATAGAGGACGACTTTCGAGTCGTCATTTGTCACCCGGATGCGACGCAGAGAGGGCATGGCTTCGAGCCAAGGTTTCACCCAATCGATCGATTCAGTGACTCTGATGTTCTTGTTTCGGAGGGAAGAGCTCTTGAGTAGTGCAGTGTAATGGATGACGAGATCTCTCATGAGGGGTAAAGGTGGAAGACCCGAAGGAGGGTGAATGACCTGTCGTGTGACCACAGTCAGCTTGCGCATAGAGGGAGGCAGTTGTCTCAACCACAAGTGATCTTCAGCGGGAGAGACGAACGTGACGCACACGTGTTCGAGAGGTCTCGATCTCTCTGCAGTATATCAGATCGCTCGTTCGTATTCAACTCCACTTGTCATGGCGATGGGCTCCAGATAATGATGCAAGTTGAGGTTAGAGGTATAGACCTCTCGCAGGTGGGGAAGCATGTTCCCTCCGGTCGACAACTTAAAAGCACGATGAGCGCAGCGTGACTGATCGATGAGCTTCTCTATGGTCGGATAACGTTCCAGAAAGGACATCGGAGTCGTTTGATCTGATCCGGAGTAGATGTGAAACTCCTCCAGTCTGGGCCACCTCAAATGATTTGAGTGATTCGTGTGTATGGAATAGATGTCACCTCGCATACGAAAAATAACGGTTGAAGAGGTGATGCCCGATGGAGATGGATACACTCGTGATGTCATGGCAGTGCCGACTCAATTGGCCAGCGAAGAAGGCGAAATTTAAGCGAAAATCTTTTGAAATCGGATCGAGCTCGTCGACCAGTTTGAACTTCTTCAGAGAGGGAGTGACGAAAGGAAGCAGCGTTCTGTATCGATCAATCGACATCGTCTCATCTCACTCACTGGATGACTCGATGTTTTGATGACCGGACGGGTCGATCGATGGTGACGACCACTTGTTCTAAATTCCTTCTACCTAACCACTTGTAGTTTGGAAATTCTGATGCGGTAGTGTGGATGACCACACGACGCAAGTTGATCAGTGGGAGCTCTTTCAATATGCTTTGAATGAGGCGTGCGTGTTTGTACTTCTTTGTGGTAGGATGGATGATGATGGTGTGGGTGAGGGCGGTGTAGAACGGTTCCTTGAAGAGATTCGTGTTGATCCCGTTCAGCGTGGAGGGTAGTACGATCGTGGACAGCATGAACTGTTGATAGATCGGACGGATCGTCTTATACAAGGCAGAGTTGCATGTCATCTTAACGTGTCAGCTGGTAGAGATACATATGCATTCACACCAGATTGAACAGATCATTAAGGTCTGTGATGGTGTGGGTCGCATCAGAGCCGCAATTATCTCTTGGAGTGAGATAGTGAGAGATGTAGCAGAAGATGTCTCGCGGTAGTTGTTCCAATTGAACTCCATTCGTTTTGTGTGTCGCTGAGCGACCAAGTCTTTTGTGTTTCAATGGCGTATGGATTAGGTTTGGCATCGTCTATTCGATTATTGATTGTCGGTGTTGTATCTTTGTCTTTGTCTTTCACATCTCGTTCGCTTTAATTGCGGAATTCGTTCTGCAGTCGGAAATGTAGTTTCGCGCGTTGTAACCTGCTGGTGGAGTCACCGTAACTTCGCTGCGTCTTTGGTTTGTTCTTAGTCCTGCTCTATCTCGAGTCTTATAAGAATCTGATCGCCTCTGTTGTTCGCTATGTGATGTGTGACGTGATGGATGGGGTGTCATCGATTTGGAACAGTTCTACAGCTCATCACACTCTCTTTATTTCTCTCTCCACTCGTATCTCCCCAACTTCATGTCCTCCGGACGATCATCAGGCACACAATACTTTTGGAGGTTGAGGTAGCTGATGATGGTGGCGAATACTCGAATGAGAAGGATGCCAACCATCCACTGAGGATTCTGCAAGGCAGTCTCGCTCGGCATGAGCTTCTGTGCGTCTCCCACGTACTTTCGAAGAGAAGATTCGTATTCTCTGAATGCAGTCACGTAACATCCGTGTCTACACAGTTCTCCCGCCAAAAAGTAGGCACCGGTGATGGCACATGATGTTCCCATGGCTGAGACGGATGAAGGACAGTAACCGGCGTCACCCACTAGAGCCACTCTGCCTCTGATGATCGTCAACCTATGGCATGCGATCAAAGTTTTACCTGCTCCACGAATTCAATTTGATCTGTGCCACTTCGGCCCCGTAAAAGTCTTCAGAAATCATCATGCCGTCCATCAGCTGTGGCATGATGTCCCACTCGATGTCTTCGAACCCTCTCGCGATCTCTTCTTTCGCTCCAGATGATCTCAGATGTCTCTCGATGGTTGCATGATCTCTCCTCCAATTGATCAACACGGTCGTGCCTCCCTTTCCGTTGGGTCTGACGAGCAGAGAGCGTCCCAATGGAGCGTGAAGCCATCTGGCCCAACGGCCAGTGTCCAAGTTTGGAATAGAGAAGTAAGCTTGGTACTGTGTGGGTCAGTGGAGATGTAAACACGTGGAATACGTACCAGACCCAGAGGATGATAAGCTTCGGTGGCTTCGTCTCCGAATGCGAGAGCTCTCGTCTTTGAACCGATGCCATCCGCCTGCAAGTGGAATCAGATTGTGAGACGAAGATGATGTTGGTCTCGTGGTGAAGCACTCACACCGACGACCAGTGAGAATTCACGGTGGGTGCCTGATTGGAATTGGACTTCGATTCGATCTTCTTTCTCTCGGATGGCCTCAACAGAGTCTCCAAAGATGAATTCCGTGTCATCTTTCGTTGCATCGTACAAGATGGAGGCGAGATCGGATCGCAAGATCTCGAGCTCGGCCGATATGGAACCTCCCTTCTCTTTCGTCTGCATTGGAAACGATCCCCAATGGCGTCCCTTCTGATCTATGATGGCTGTTCCGTCTTCTGTCGTCGTGGCCTTTCTGACTCGGTCCTCTAAACCCATCATGGAGATGATCTCCCTGCCTGAACCTCTCAGATCGATGTTCTGTCCGCATGAACGTGGTGTAGGTGCCCTCTCTACGATGACAGAGCTCTTCCCTCCTCTTCGTAACCAATAGGCAAGAGTAGTTCCAGCTATGCCGCCGCCACAGATGAGAATGGGTAGTTGTCTTTGCATCGTGCAAGTTGTGACGGTGCCGGCATGGTATCTCTCTCTGCCTCGGCCCTCGGCGGGGTCAGCATTGTAGATTGACATGATTATGAAACATCGTTTCTGCATAATACGTTTACCCTCGAAGTCATCTCACTCATTTACCTCTTCATTCGTCGGTAAGCAACGATGCTGGAGTGAGCGACAATGTTTTCCTTTCTTCTGCGTTAAAAATAGCCTACGGAATAGATTGGTACCGGAGATCGCCTGCGCCCGAAGCAGAAAATAATCTTTTGAGAGGGAGATGGATGTGTTCAATTATTCCTCGCCTACAAAATAGAAGTCCGTAAGCCTGTGGTAGCGGTCACCCCTTTCACAACACAGCCAACACCGACTTTCCTCGTTTATTGACCTCTAGTTGCCAAGGCAGATACAAAAGGAAAAGTCATCCGCAAACACGTCGTACAGCAATGTTTGTGTCATTCCGCATCAGAGGACGTTTACCTTTACTTGTGCGACTGTCATTCCCTCGAGGCTTTTGCGCTCTCGCCAGGCTAAATCTATTGTGACCTGCTCCCTATTCTCGAGGCTACAACAGCCGATAAAGACGATGCATGCTCTCATCGTCCTGTTTGTGGCGGCGGCGTCGGCCATCTACATCGATAGCCCTTCGGGTATAACAGGCTATTACGAGAGCTGGCCTGTAGTGGTCTGCGGTCCCTTAGCTCCGCCACAAGGCTTGACCGCGAGGCTCGTGAAGCCTCATCCGCAGGATCCTTATCTCTGTGGTACTATGCCTGTGACAGTGGATTATCAGGGCGCCATCGTGGTGGCTCCAGTTGGTGAAGTTTCATCACAAAGAAAGGCGAATGATTGATCGAGAATAGGTCCTTGTGGTGATAACGAAAAAGCCATCACGGGAAAGAGATACAATGCATCGGCCGTAATCGAGGTATGAGATGTTGAGATCGGTAATGGTGATGTGCAACAGCTATACCCTCTGGGAACACCAATCACGCCCTACGATCAAGACGACATATACGTTCTGAATGGTGGTATAGATTTAGATCTCACTGTGATCCCAATGTGAGCGATGTTATCGAAATCACTCTCAATCTCCGTAGGTATGTCGTCACCCCTGACCAGTTTAAGGATGTAACTGACGCTCTGGATCGAAACGAGACCATCTATGGCACTCTCAAGTCTTCTCCACTCGTTGCATCTCAAAGATCGGCTCTGATCGACATCGTGAAAACCTTAGACATCACCGGGAATTGGAGAGATTTAAATCCTCTTTTGAAAAAGCTGGTAAGCGGTGATAAGTCGGCAGCGACAGACCCCTGCCTGACACCTTATCGTGACGTGTCGATCTTGTGCGACATGAAGGGTAACATCTTCATCCTCCAAACACCAGGTGACGATCGTCATCTCTGACTCTTTGATGATCACGTCAAACGAGTGGACTGATCGTGTCCTCCAGGTATAATTCCCATCGTAAATATGGGAGGAACTCTATCATCCTCTATCGGAGAGCTCACAGAGCTCCGTACTCTCACTCTCCCTTCCACTGGCCTCACGGGTATCATTCCCGATTTTTTCCGCAGCACACCGTACCTGCGCAACATCCACTTGGATTCCAATTCTCTGTCCGGAAGTATACCCCCGTCCATCTCCTCGCTATCAACGATCAACAGCTTCACTTGTGCCTCCAATTCTCTGTCGGGAACCATCCCCTTCATTCATAGTACCCTTCGCATCTTCAAGGTGAAACGATGACGTCATCATCGTCTGTCTGATTCATCACAGATCGACCACAACGAATTCTCCGGTCCGCTTCCCGACTTCATCTTCTCTCCACCTCTCCTCGTGCACGTTGGTGTATCAAATAACGCCTTCACTGGAGGTATACCGCCGCTCTCTCGCAGCCCCATCTGGACGGTCTTGGACGTCAGCAGCAACAACCTGACCGGCTCCATCGCCCCAAATCAACTGAGCGTGGGTGCGTTTACCTCGGTCAGCCTGGCGGGAAATCGCTTCACGGGTGAACTTCCGTTGGATCTCTTCAATGTCTCCAGCATACTGGACGTCAGCAGCAACCGATTCACTTCTGTACCATCCACCATCTCGACTTCTACTCTTCAGTGAGTGGTCCACCTCATCCTTCATCACTTCCACTGATGTCATCAGATCACTCGATATCTCCGATAATCCAATCTACGGTAACATCCCCAATCTCATCTCTACAACTCTCCAGTTGACAAAGTTTGTCGCGAAGAATTGCGGCTTCGTGGCTATGAATAACAGTCAAGGGTTTCCGGCTTATTACCTTACGAACGTCGCCCTCACCTACCTGGACCTATCAGATAACCCTCTCGATACTCCCATCGACGGCGTGTTCTACGCCGTGATCGCCAACACCGTCCTCACCCTCAAACTATCAAATTGTCAAATTAGAGGTCCGATCTACAATCTGGGATCTTCTGGGATCACCTCCATGCAGTACATGGATTTATCGCACAATTTCATCACGGGGTACCTCTCCCTCCCCTTCTTCATAGACACACTGTCTTATTTCGACATATCACACAACAACATCAGCGGAGTCGTAGATCTCAGCTTCGCATCTGCCACTTCGTTGTACTACTTCGATATCAGCGACAATCTCTACATGGAGGGACCCCTGCCCACTTTCATGACCACCGATTACGACGTACTGTCCGATCATCCAGATCAGAACATGTTCTGCCCCTCCATCATTGGCAAGTACAAGAAGTTATCCGTCGGTGGGGACATTTTTATCACGAGTCACCCGATCATCTGATCGTCATCAGGCATGAGTCCCACCTATTACGACTACGCCCTCTGTCTATGTTACGTGGGTTACTACCGAAGAGATGGAGTCTGCGTCAAATGCCCCGAGCACAGTGCTTGTCCCGGAGGTTTCAATCAGAGTCAGGTCATACCTAACCCGGGCTATTTTCCCATACCTTCCATCGATACGCCGACCATGATGATCAAGTGTCCCAACGCTTCACTCACCAGCAACCCATGCAACCCATCCGGTACTTTTCCTTTCACGTGTCAGACTGGCTATGAAGGGAGGATGTGCTCCAAGTGCTCTCACGGATACTTCTCTGATGATTTCGAGTGCAACGCCTGTGGATCACCTCTGTCCATCTTGGCTGGTATCTGTATCATCATATCTGCCGCACTATTGTTCATCTGGGTGTCGCTCGTGGAGATCTCATCGTGGCACAGAGGTGTGTCGATTCGACCACACATCACTCACTTGAAGTAGGCACGACAACCATATTAGTATTCTACGTACAAACCACTGGATATCTCCTCAGCAACGGTTTCTTACCCATCAGCGACGGCAGCAACCTGCTGTCTGCAGTCTACAACACTGTCTTCTTCCGTCTCATGAGCTTCGAATGCATCTCGAAGAGTTTCGGACACAAGGACAAGTTCTACATCGTTTTCGCTACTCCTCTCGTGGTGGGAGGTATTCTACTCTTGGTCAACCTCATCGTTCGATCCATCGCACGCATCAGGGACAAAGGCATTCGCTTTCACCGCTGGTCACTCAGGTTCTTCCTATATGTCTTCAAATTGATTCACTTCCCAGTGTGCAGTCAGGTGATGTGACATTCGATGTTCGCATCGGCTGATGACATCAGATCTTCGCCACCTTCAATTGCATCGCCGATCCCATCAGTGGAGAAAAGTTTCTCAACTCGAGTCCCTTCGTATCTTGTGATGCGGGAGATTACAAACCAGTCCTCGTCCTGGCCTCTTTCGGTATCCTCATCTACGTCGTCATCACTTTCGCTGCCTTCATCTTCTGCCTCAAAGTCTGGGGGCCACACAGCGACAGAGGAGACTGGTTGAGAGAAGAATTTGGACTCCTCTACCTGTGCTACCGCAGAGACAGATACTGGGGGGACGTATACCTGATGGCAAGGAGGCTCATCTTGGCCATGATCGCAGCTCTGTTGCCCGCCGAATCGGCCGCCCTCTCCGGTCTGTTGCTCATCGTGATGCTTCTGAGTCTGCTCGGCCAACTGTGGCTGCAAGTGTATCAACATCGCATGGACAACAATTTAGAATCGGTATCTCTCAGTCTCATCACTATTTCTTACATCATGGTGGTCCTCATATCAAGAATTGGATTTGGTCAGGATGGAGACCTAGTGAGAAGACAGCATGTCGCAGACATTTGGACTGAGACTGACATCGTCACAGGCCATCAAGTGTGTGCTCTTGGTCATCAACGCCATCTTCATCATCGTCTGCCTGGGAATCATCACCTACAATCGGCTCATCAAGATCGGTTACTTCCACAGACTCCTACAGAGGACGTTCATCGTGCGTCTGATGGATGATTCCCAACAAAAGAAGAAGTACAAGAAGATGGTGGAAGAGTTGGATGAGGACGATTTCGACCTTCTCTATGCCGTCATCCACTCCCGGAAGATCAAGATGAAGACAGTTTCAGACATCTCATTAGAAGTCACCTCGTAGAGTGTATGTATCGATAAAAGGATTTGTATAGAGACTAGTTATCTATGTAACGATGTCTCACTCACTCTCAATACACTGAACGAAGCTGGTGTTTCTGAAAATGGAACGGTGATGATGTTGTAGTGGGAGCCATTCGGAGAATGGCTGCAATTTCGCGTTTCATCCAAACAGAATCACAGACATCGACAGAAAACATGAGCGAAACAGAAGAGATCATCTCCATGCCTGAGTCTTCCGATCGACCTCTTGCCTACGTTCAGATCATTTCAGATCTCAAACCGATAGAGGTGATTCAGTGTGTTTTTACGTTACGAGCGCTCAGATGTTTAGGGAGCTGATATGATAGAAGTGGCGACTGTTCTTGGTTGGCAGGTTGTTGTGAAGAAAGGACAATATGAGGTGATCTGTGGTATTTGATTTCCCCTAATCCTATGTACAGATTGGAGATTATGTAGTTTATTGTGAAATCGACAGCATTCTACCACCATGGCAGGTCAGTGGTTCGGTTTTAATGTATGATTGACGTCACCAGTTCTTCATCGACGACAAATTGGACCGTAACAATTTCAGAATCAAGACGATTAAGTTGAGAGGACAGATCTCTCAAGGGTAATTCCTTAAATCATCGACTTCCGCATGTTGATCGGTGCCAGCTATTGCATTCGACTCACGACGCTCGAAACTCACCCTCATCGACGTCTCACTCTCCATTCTGATGGAACTGGCGAAGAAAAACATCATTATCTGACGGACGAAGACACGAAGGAACAGATCTCCCTCGCCATCGGATCAGATCTCACGAGCCTCATCGGTATCAAAAAGTACGAGATACCCGATGTCGGTGAGTCCATCACACTCTCCAATCATGAATCCCATGCATTATGCGATCGAAATGACATCCATCAGGTGTGAGGTTGGCCGGTAACGCTGGACCACGAGGCAACTTCCCTTCTTTCCTAAGGAAAACGGATCAAGAGAGAATTCAAAACAACCCTCATTATACAACATCCCTCGCTGATGTCGATTTCGAGGTGTCAGAGAAGCTGGAAGGTTCTTCTGTAACTGCCTTCTACAAGTGAGAGAAGATTCGTGGAAAAATTTACGTCGACAAAAAGTTGAAGGGAGTAGGGATGGAAAGTATGGAGTCTGTTCGAGAAATCTGGAGTTACGCACGGATGATGATACGGCCACACCGGTTCGTGTTCTAAATGGTCTCGGAGTGGGAGAACTCTTGTCGAAATATGCAAAGAACGTCGCTCTACAAGGTGAAGCACGTGAAGTTGATCACGATCACGATGGAGATGATCCACGATCGACTCATCGCCGTGATGCGATCGATCATGCATCATCATCGCGAAAATGCATCATCTGATCGACATCATCAGGCGAGCTGATCGGACCGGGCATCCAAAAGAACATCTACAATTTGACATCTCATAGATGGGTCGTGTTCGATGTCTATCTCATCGATCATGAGCGCTACACGACCGCCGCCGAGAGAATCGAAATCCTGAACGAAATCAATTATCCAGACCGTGAGGAAATTCCATCGAAATCTCTCGTTCACACGGGCAGGCGTACCTGTCTTGGAGAAGAGCTGGAAATTTGGCGGGAAAACGGTGGGGGAGGTAGTGAAGATGGCTGAAGGTATTTCTGCTTTGAAGAAGGGGCAGCAGAGAGAAGGCATTGTCTTTAAATCAAATTCATTGGGCCGTAGGGGTGACCCTGTCAGCTTCAAAGGTGTCTGATGTCTATCCATATCTATGTTTGACCTTCTATAGCCATATCCAACGTGTACCTGTTGAAGCAACAATAAACAGAGAAGCGAGAGACATTCTTACACTCTTTATTACAAAGACGATGACTCCGTGTCTCTCATCATCATCATGGCCACCATGATCATCAGCAGCGCACAGATGATGAGCTTGTGTCCGATCAGGTCTCTCGTTCGATCAACTGTAGTTGATTTGAGTACGACCCCTGCCCCTTCGTCTCTCACGCTGAACTGTGAGGATAATGGTGACGGAGGTCTCGCAATTTTCGTCGGAATTTCTTCGAGTCTGGGAGGAGAGGGGCGGGTGGGGCGGGTGGGAGGGCTGTGGTGGGGGGTGGGGGAGGTAGGCTGGCTGAGGGAGGTTGGGCGGGTTGTAGATGGGGAGGTCTGGGCGGAGCGGCTTTCGGTGTCTTCGGAGCGAGTGCGGTAGAGGGGGGTGTGAGACGCGTACTGCAAAGATGAGTGATGATGAGGTGATGAGATGATGATGATGATGAGATGATGATGATGATGAGATGATGAGATGATGAGATGATGATGATGATGAGATGATGATGATGATGAGATGATGGTGGCAAGATGTGATGATGTTGTCAAGATGTGATGATGTTGTCATGTGGTGATGATGTTGAGATGTCTGTGGAGAAACTCACTTTGACCAATTGGGCCATCCATTGGAAGAACTCTTTATCGTGATTGACCGCATTGATCACGTGACCTTTCAATTGAGCGTTCGTCATGGTTGGCTCTACAAACATCCCGTAATCATACTTAGCCGTGATCCACCGCTTCCGTGTGTCCCTACTCAAATCAGCGCGTTGTAGATGGACCGACGTCATACGTGTCAGAGTCAGGATTGGGACGGATGATATTGGGATGACTGGCGGCGTAGGCTTCCCACTTTAGATTCGACCTCTGGTTGCCGATGTTCTGCACGGCCTTTGAAATTTGAGTTTCACATTTTGGCGGGAGATCACCTGGACGTGTTCTGGGTCAAATCCATCGAGTTTGAGTGATCTGACTTTACTCAAGTGAGAACCTAGGGACCGATGGACACCTTCCATGATGTCATCACGTGGACCACGATCACATCAGATCGATGTCTTCATGTTCAACGATCGATGGATGTGATGCGGTTCGAGATGCCTTCTTCGTAGATGAAAAATATCTCCCCACCTGAACATTGTATGCAGATGAATATTCCTAAATTGACAGATATCCACTCTGGATCCATCGCAGAACAATCGGCACAGAGACTATTCCCTGGAACACTTCTGAGGGCAGACAAACACTTTTGCTCTTCCGTCTCTGTATTCTGCGTGAAAGTCAGTCGTTGTAAATGGGATCAATCGATTGTGCCGTTGTAGATGGACTCACTTGGAGGCTACCCTCTATGGTCGTTCCCTCGATGGTTGTCAGCATGAGACGATTGCAGACCTAAGATATCGTCAGATCCAGTGGTGATGTCATGATGCGTACGTTCTGAATGGCCTCCACCCATGCCATGGTCTGTATGGCTCTGTGACAGTTTATCGGTACGTATTACGTACGTACTTACGTCTGAGTGTAGAAAGATACGTTGTAATTGATGAGATACAATTGGAAATAATGTCGACTTTCTTTGACATCGGAGACTGTCAGAATTCAGTTTCTACAGAGATGATTCGACTTACGTCTACAATTAGCCAAGTTGAGATCGAACGACTTTGGAGGTTTGTTTGGTTTCTGATCATCATCATCATCATCATCCATCATTCTACACCAACACCGACATCACGAAAAAACAAACGAAACCCATGTGAAGAGGATCGAATGCTCACCTTTGGATTATAGAACAACATCTTACTCGTCGTCAGTGCCGCTCTACCTGGCGCCCATCTTGCTGACTTCTTCTTCCTCCACAACATTCCAGAGTGAATCTCGGCCGTATCGGGCAAGGCGAGAGCCTTCTTCGTGTCATTCATCCATCATATCACCATGCGATCGTCGTCGCTCCATCACCTCTTCGAACGTCATGCCTTCTTCCCAGGACTTTGCCATCTCATTGCTGTAGATACCCTGTAGAGGTGAGATGATTTCGACGGATGCATGATCTCACCTTGATGGGGCTGATCTGTTTGTCTTCCTGCTGCATCATCTCAGAAGGTGTTTGTGATTCATTCTTCTCACCTTTCCAAATTTATCACGGCTGATGATCTGAAATAAATTCTCTGTGCAAAGTCAAAGGTGTTCCATGTATGAGACTACTTACTCTTCTTCTTCTTTCTTTCCAAACCAGGCGTGGTGCTTTGTGGGCGATTTTCTTCGTTGCCGCTGGTTGCAAATCAGTTCGATCGGCTCTACATGATCTTTGACTCACTCGCTCTCCTCATCACTCACACTGGAAATCGTGTGATCCCCAGTCGGTCCGCGTGACGGATCCCAATCAGGTTTGTTGTGAATGGAAGGGTAATCGATCTACTTGCGTTCAGATCGTGTGTCACACCTCATGTAACTCACTCTCGCACTATGCGGCCTCAATCTCATCAGACTCGGTGAAATTCGTGAGCGTTCAGAGTGGCTCCGGTGCCTGTTTAACATCATTCCCTCCATTCCACATCACTGCCTCCTCACCTTCCCTCCATCTGATCCACCGAAGTGGATGCAGAGGGCTTCTTGGAATTCATGGTGCTATAGAAGGGATGCGCCGTCTCGTTCTCGTCATATCTCGATTGACAATGATCGTTGTAGAAGAAAGGTTCGTAGAAATTTATGTTAGGATATCCTCGGTTGTAAGGCCACGTCGAGGCGATCTCTGAACATCACCTCCATCCGTGTCATTGAGCGATTGGAAAACACAACGGATAGACCTATATAGACATGGATAAACGAGACAGAGGAGAAAAGAAAGACGATGACGAATGTGAGCCCGAGATGTGGATAAGGAGGTCTAATGGAACCTAACGACGACAGCCTATGTGCCGTTTCAAGGTCTAGAGAAGGGAGCTCTCCTTCAGGAGAGAAGGATATTAAATGAGACCCCTCTCAACCCCAAAAAATGTTGTCAGTTTGCCACGAAATTATTGTACCTCGTCGAGCAGGGAGAGAAATTCACAAAGACGGAGGCCACTGAGGTCTTCTTTGCCATCACCAAGTTGTTCCAATCGAAGGATGTGAGTTTTTCATATCGGGTGAAAATGGAACTAAATGAGGTAGATCCCTCTCCGCAGAATGGTCTATCTCGTCCTGAAGGCTCTCATTCCCATGAGCGACGATGTTATCATTGTAATTGCCTCCCTGACCAAGGACATCAACTCGAAGAACGATTTGTACAAAGCCAACGCCATTCGCGTCCTCACACAGATCACAGACGTGAACATCTCATCTCACCCCTCTCATTCATCCTCTACAGAGTGCCATGCTGGCGCAGATCGAGAGATATCTCAAGCAGGCTATCGTAGACAAAGAGGGCTACGTCGCATCTGCCGCTCTCGTATCGGGAGCTCATCTTCTAGATGGAAACACCGAGATCGTCAAGAGATGGATCTCCGAGGTACGTCCATTTCCCCGTATTTTATTCTATTTTATTCTTCTCACACCCTCTAGGTGCAAGACGCTCTCAGCTCAAAGCACGTGATGGTTCAATACCACGCCCTGGGACTCTTTTACGAGCTGAAGAAGCACGATCGTCTCGCCGTGAACAAGTTGGTCACCTTCATGATCAAGAACACGGTTCGATCTCCATTCGCTCACTGCCTTCTCATCCGTTTCACCGCTCAGCTCATCGAAGAGAATCCCAACACGTAAGAGACATCACACCATCATCATCGTGATCGTCATCCATCATCACGCATCGTCCATCACCGTCCATCATCATCACCACCTCTGATTCGATGCAGTGACAAGTCCTTCTTGTCTTACATCGAGACCTGCCTCAGACACAAGAGCGACATGGTCATCTACGAAGCTGCCAAGGCCATCTGTGGTCTCACCAACCCTCCCGTGTCCTCCCTCACTGCCGCCATTACCGTCCTCCAGCTCTTCTTGTCCTCCCCCAAACCTTCGCTGCGTTTCGCCGCAGTGAGAACGCTCAACAAGTTGGCCCAGACGAAGCCAGCGGCCGTCACACCTTCCAATTTGGACATCGAGAACCTCATCACTGACAGCAACCGATCTATCGCCACACTGGCCATCACAACTCTGCTGAAGGTGAATGACAGCGATGTGAATGGAGAATGACCGAAGCAGACCGGGCAAGAGGCCAGCGTCGATCGGTTGATGAAACAGATCAGTGGATTTATCAACGAAATTTCGGATGAGTTCAAGATCGTCGTTGTAGATGCAATCAGAGTCCTCTGCACCAAATTCCCCCAGAAGCAGCGCAGGTTTTTATTTTCATTCTTTTTGAATTCGGAATTGATTCGAAAACAGTCTCTTGACCTTCTTGGCGAGCATTTTGAGAGAAGAAGGAGGGTTCGAATACAAGAAGGCGATTGTAGACACCATCATGGTCATCATCTCTGAAATACCCGAGTCCAAAGAGAGTGGTGCGTCTCATGATGTCGTGTCATCATCACTGATGAGAACAGGTCTGACCCACTTGTGTGAATTCATCGAAGACTGCGAGTTCACTCAACTGGCCGTACAGATCCTTCACCTCTTGGGAAAAGAAGGTGAGGAGTCGGTGAAATTTCGACTTACGTACGTAGGTCCTCCCACCCAAGCTCCATCCAAATACATCCGTCACATCTACAACCGTATCTCGCTGGAGAACGCTGCGGTCAGAGCTGCCGCTGTCAGCGCTCTCGTTCGCTTCGGTGTCTCTCTCCCATCGTTACGACCTTCCATCACCAGCTTGATTAAGAGGTATAGACATCATGATGTCTGTGATGATCAAGATCATAATGATGATGATGATGATGATGAAGAAGACTGATGTTGTTGTCAGATGTTTGTATGACAATGATGATGAAGTGAGAGACAGAGCTACCACTGGTCTCGTCATCTTGAACAAGAGCAACGGTAACAAGTACCTGGGCGGCGACTTCAACGTCCCCCTCGCCAATCTCGAATTCGCCCTCAGACAGTACCAGACCAACCCATCTACAACTCCCTTCAGTATCTCCATGGTACCCGCAGGTACGTACGGTACGCAAATCGTTCACTGAATGGACGTCAGGTGCTCCACCTTCCTCGAAGAAGAAGGAGACCAAGCCAACAAAGGGACAGAAGGAAGCAGCCGCACCCACACCTGCTGCCGTCGACGGCGGTTCTTTCGGTGAAGGGTTCGCCAAGGTGAGAAAATTTCGAGATTTTTCTCCTGACGCGTTGTAGACGCTGTCGGCCATACCACAGTTTGCCAAGTTGGGCACCCTGCAGAAATCATCGAAGCCGTTCGAGCTGACAGAGTCAGAGACAGAATACGTTGTCTCTTGCATCAAGCACTGTTTCGCCACCCACTTTGTCTTGCAGGTGAGAAAATAACTTTAAAATAATTTAAAGTGGACGGATTGGGACTCATGACAACAGTTCAACGTGACGAACACACTGAACGATCAAGTGCTGGAGAAGGTGACACCAAAGGTAGATGTCTCTGGATTGAAGGGTACCACCGTTGAGTCCGTCGTCCCCCTACCCAGGTGACCATTTCCCGCCAAATTTTCCCGCCAAAACGACGACTTTCAATTTCTGAATCTCGACAGCTTACCTTACGGTGCCCCCGGAGCCTGTTACGCGCTGGTGAAGAGACCAACGGATAGTTTTCCCAGTGGAACCGTCAGAATTTCCTTGAAATTTATCACAAAGGAATTCGACGTCTCTACCGGCCAGATCGACGACGGTCCCGGTGAGAATCTTCTCTGATATTTCTCAGAAAATTCGAAGAAGAGATTTCTGAGAATTTTCCAGGATACGAGGACGACTACACGCTGGAAGACTTGACGGTCGATACGTCTGATTACGTTCAAGGAACTTTCGTGGCAAATTTCAAGGAAAAGTGGGAGGAAATTGGAGACGAATTCGAAGTCGTGGAGACGTACAGTCTCTCCACCATGAAATCTCTCCAAGGTATTTTATTTCATTTTATTCTTTATCCATCCGTTCACACACGACAGGTGCTGTCGACGAGGTCACCAAGTTCCTCGGCATGCAGGCTGCAGACAGAACAGAGACAGTTCCTCCAAAGAAGAACAAGCACGTTCTACTCTTGTCTGGAAACTTCATCACGAGCGCCAACGTGAGACATCATCATCATCATGGACACGATCGGACGTGGAAGATGATGAAGAATGACGCGTTGTAGATTGTTCCCGCCTTGGTGAGGGTTAGGATGATGTTCGCCGAGGGACAAGGAGCTCAGATGGAGTTGGCGGTTCGATCGACAGATGATGAAGTCAGCACGGCCATCGCTGGGGCCATATAATACAATCATTCCATTTTATAACTCGTCTGAAGAGTCGTGCGATCGTCTTTGGATGATGTTCATGTGATTCGAGTGTGGTCTCTGGTGAATGGACGGTGGACGAGACGAAATCAAAACCAAGATGAACCTCAGAAAAGATGAATCTACGTTGGGTCGGCGTGTTGTTACCTAGAGAAATGCTTGAAGGGTCCTCTTCGAATGGTGGAATACGGTCCCAGATCTGGAATAGAGTCAGAATGAGAGCGATATGAACCGACGTCGGCGAGGTGTCGTTACCTGTGGACGCTCGAGACGAAGTCTATGAAGATACGGCGCGATACAAACCGAAGACCTGAAAAGAACCAAGTCAGATTGAAGAGACGGCGATGATAGAATAAAACGTCTACAATCGAGTGTCTACCTGTGTGTGTTTCGAGGTCTCTGGAAATTGAAAGCGGTTGTGAGGCAATTACGTCGTGACCTTTTTTTTGCGATATCGCGACATTCGACCGCGAATGCACCTGCTGATCACTCGCCCAATTTCTCCTTCATCCGTTTCTGTCTCGGTTCACACCAATTGTAGGCACCACTATCTCTCAAACATTTATCTTCTCTCAGAGATGATCTCGGCAGCAACTCTGTAGCCAGACCGAACGGCACCCTCCATATAACCCGACCACTCTTCACTCGTTGCCTCCCCCGCAAAGTGTAGATCACCCACACGACGCATCCTCGTGTGTTCTTTGAATGCGTACAGTACGCCTGGTGGGTTGTAACTACCGTAGGCCCCCCCGGCGTATTCGTCTTCGGCCCAAATCTTCTCGTGAAATTCGACGAAATTTTTGGCGGGAAAACCGAAACACTTGACCAAGAGGTCCACTACCCTCTCTTGCCGCTCTTCTCGGCTGAAATCTGCGAATCTGCGCGCGACCGCGCCCACCATGAGTCCCAGCAGTACTCCTTCACTTGCATCCCTGGGAGAATTGTCGTACGTAACGACAAAGGGGCTGTCTTCTTCTGGCAGGAGAGCTTGTCCGTTCGAGCCGTTTTCCCGCCAAAACGGTGAGGTGTACACGACGTTGATCTTGATGACGTTTCCCATGGGTTGGCGTTGGAGCAGCTGCTCCATGGCCGCAGGTAATCTCGGTGAAAATTCGATGGTTGGGATGATGGGCTTGGGTACGGTGATGACGACGTGTTTCGCGTTGTAGACGGTCGATTCGGTGTAGACTTTGAATTTTCCGTTGATTTGTTTGACCTTGAGCACCTTCTTCTTCAGCTGGACTCGATGATCGAGATCGCGTGCCATCATGAGACTGATGGATTGTGGGCCGTGAGAGAACCTCGTCGTCTGTGGGCCATCGATGAGATCGTCGAGGCTTCCCCCAGCACCGACGATGGCAGTCAATAGATCCAACAGACTGATGCCACCGACGTCATCTCCGTAGACAGCACGGAGAGCCATGCGGACGAGTTGCTTGGCCTCCATCGTCCACATGTTCGATTCGATCCAGCTGCCGATGGATTGTTCATCGAGTTCGCGAGCTCCGGGGGTCTCCCATGGTTTAGTCTTGTCGATGGAGGAGATCCGATTCAATTTCATGCGAGCCTGCAGCAGATCTGCCTTGGCCGAAAGACTAACGGGTGGGATTTCTCCAGTGAAATGAGTGTTGCATCCTTTCCAGCGGTAGATCACATGTCCATCGGCGAACATATCGAACGTATCTTGTTTCAGATCCTGGCTGAGTCGAATCATCTCTTCGTGATTCGGACCGATCCACTGACCGCCCATCTCTACGATATTGCCTTTAGACGTGAATGCATCGAGGGTTCGTCCTCCCACTCGATCTTGGGCCTCTAAGACTAGTACATTGCCGATGCCTGACTGTTGGAGTCTTCGGGCAGTAGCGAGACCCGATAGACCAGCTCCCACGATGATGACATCGTAGATATGTGAATCGTTGACGGACATGATGATGAGGTGATTATGGAAAAGAGAAAAAAAGACGCGAGCTACAACACACGACAAAATGTTGATGTCACACGATGAAGACCATGTTGGCTGATAGAGGACGATAGTGTGATGTGAAACATCTTTTATTGAGACAATTTACTTTCTGTTGATCTTGATCTTCATGAGCATGGAACCCTCGGTGGGCTGTCCATGCTTTCCTATCGTTCCATCAGATCTCATCTTCCATCTTCTCTCATCATCTCACCCTTAATGGGCACAGATCGGATACCCTCTCTGAGACAAGCGATAGGTTGAGAGTAGACACCGATGAGATCGTCTTTGGACAGAAGGTCCTTGTCTTTGACGACGAATAAGAGGACGGCAAGCTCGGGGCGAGTGACGGTGAACTTGAAGTGGTGGTTCCACTGGGGGTTGAATCCGTTCTTGCCTTCCATCGTCAAGGTATTTTTTTCAATTTCGATTTTCTCTTCTCTAATTGTGATTTTCTCTTCAAATGGAAGAAAAGAATAGAATAAAAAAAGAGGATACTGACAGTGTGAGTCTTTGTCTTGAAATCGTCTGAGGCGATTCCGCGAACTTCAACCTTGACGTACGAATCGATGATCTACAACGCGTCGGCGGGAAATTCAAATTTCAAATTTCCCACCTCTCCCGTACGCTTGTTCGATGAGGCCGTCTTGGGTAACTGCCATCCGGAGATGAGCGTAATCTCGTATTCAGTCTGAAATTTCGTCAGGTTCTCTCATAGTGTACGTAGGTTACGCACGGCACTACCGCCCTTGTTACCGGGGTGGTAACTGTCATCCTTGGCCGTGAAGTACTGTGGCTTCAGTACGTAACCAGCCTTTCCATTTTCCAAGAATTTTCCATCGTTGAGGAACATGGGAACCGATCCGGTCTGGTAGTTCCTACGAAATTTCAGCGATATTCCAAATCACGCATCGACGATCTACAACGATGTAGACGGACTCACAGAGCGACGATGGACGAACCGTGGTTCCACGCCTTGACTGGATCGTAGTTGCTGCTGTCGACTCTGCTTCCCTTTGGAAAGATTCTCGACAAGTGTCTCCTGTTGTACTCGATGAAGTCAGCTCCGTTCTTCTTGGCAAAGAGGTCGATCTTCTCTTCCGAGAAGGAAGACATGTAGTAGTATTTGAATTTGTCTGGAGAAATCAGCGTTGTAGATGGAAGGAGGTGGTCACCCTTGTAGGTGTTCCAGTCTGTGAATCCAGTGGCCTTGAGGTGAACGAGGTCGGACAACTCGGCGGCAATCTTCTCTCCGTGAGCTGGGGCGGCTGCAGCCTGACCTGACGTCGTCAATTTTATTCTGTTTTATTCTGTTCTAGACAATAAAATGAAATAAAATACCTTCTTTGGGGTCCAATTTCTTGATCTCGTCGCGGGGAATCTCGGCACCCTCGTCTTGGAAGGCCTTCGTCTTACCCTACCGCCCGGTTCAGAAGAAGAGTGTCGTCTGACCCCACCTTGACGATGATCTTGTTCTTCAACTCTTCGGGGGACTTGAAACGAGTCGAAGCTTTGTCCGCGAACATCTTCTTCTCTGGCAGCAACTGCGAGCCCAACACTTGGTGCAGTAGAGCGGCCATGTTCTTCTGTCCCTGCACGCTGCAGTGCACCTGTGATTCGGTCAGTCTACAACGCGTCACGTGACGGTCCACCTCGAGGGAGAGAATGACGGGGTAAGGTGATGTGGTGAATCCGTGCTCTTTGATGGTGGTCAGTACGTCTTCGAATTTGATTCGGCTGGTGAGGGTATGGCCGTGATAGACGATGGGCTCGGCTTGAGGTCCGTCCCAGCAGTCCACTGGTGAGGTCAGTCTCGTCTACAACGGCAGGTGGGCTCACGTTCGACGCAGCGGCAGCCGCGGAGGAGGGCGTTCTTGTAGGCCTCTACGGAAGAAGGTCCCCTGAGTTGGTCTTGGAGGAGGTATGTGTTGTGAGAAGAAGCGATGTAGTAATGGTGGAGGGGCTGGGTCATGTCCTGGTAGACTCGTGCGGCGCTGGGCTCCATGGCAGAGTTCTCGTTCAAATCTGCGATGTAAGAGGCGAATCCCTTGGAACTGTCGGCGTTTAGAGGATGGATGGAGGATCATCCATTTACGTGAGGTGAGAGCTTCCAGGTTCGTAACGCTGTATGAGAGCCTTGGCTTTCTCGGGGGAAGCGTCCTTGTCCTTCTGTACGTCCTTGAGGAAGCCATAGAACTGCTGCTCATCCATCTGACCAGTGTTCTTTCCCTTATTCAGTTCTTCGAAGAGAGTCTCGATATCGTTTCTCAATTGAAGGTTGGAGACGAACATCTGTTTAGAGGTTAGATTGGACATGTTAGAGTGTGGATCGCTCACTTTGAATTCGTTATAATCCAACTTGCCCGACTTGTCCTTGTCGACCTCCTGAGCGAAGAATGAGAGGTGTGACGTCAGGGATTACATTACCTCGAACTTCTTCTGTACGACCTTAGACTTGAGCTTGATGTTCATCTTGTCCAACAAACTGTAGATGTTCAGTTTAGGCCCATTGAAAAATGCAACTCACGAGACGATCTCCTTCATCGTGAGGGTTCCATCTCCATCTTTGTCGGCCACAGACCATTCGCTCTTCAAATGTTCTTCGTTAACTTGTGAGGTCATCCTGTTGTCCCTTGTCTTGTCCCGAAATAAATGGTTTCGGTTCGGGGAGTTCACACGAATTGCGAAGCACAACCTCTTAAAAACAAAAACACAAGTTGTCAGACTCGAACCTAATGAAATATGGAGGGTATGGGTCTGTTGGACACATCAGAAGGTTTCAGCGTGAAAATAGAGTCGTGACCAGTTATTTCAGAGCCATCGACGTACGCTTACGAGAGAGGGTCGTTCAACAACGCATCTCTGTTGAGGGGAGCACGTCTCTAAGGGAAAAGAGGATATGTTCCAATGCAGAACCAACGGAGACACCGCGGTGTCCACATATACACGTGCTTGATGTGTTTCAAGACCGTCATCGTGGTGGAGAACTGGCCCCAGATCACGTAGAGGTGACCATCATCTCCCGCGATGACGTCATCCTAAGAACGAACGCCTCTGACCGACATCAGCTTCACAATCAAAAGTCTGATAGAGTTATGATGGCCAAAATGAAAGAAACGACCAAGAAAGAGGATGGAAAGGAGGAAACTGAGACAGAGAAGCCCAGATCATGAAACTCGCCAAGAGCAATCCAGGTCATTATTTTTCCATTCCAGCCGATGGCAACATGATGGACGAGATCAACGATCATCCGCTCAAACTTCAACACGTCATCAGCCATCAGGGTGAGGAAAGAGAAGAGACCTCCACCCGTCAGAAAAGACATACAGCAAAAAGAGGAGCGGCAGCCAAACCAAAGAATAGTGCAGCCAAGAACGATGATTCTCCTCCAATGGGTGATTCCCATCTCGAATGACGCTGAGAGGTTGATGTGATTCGATCAGATATGATGATCCCTTCATCTCCTTCTGAATTCGATGACTCCAGCAGCTCCGATGCAGATTTCATGAAGAAGACCACCAAGGTAAAGATGACACGAGGCAGACTCATCATGTTCTGACCTCTACTCAGGGAAGAGGTGGAGATAAGGCAGCGACTGGAAAGACCAGACAGAAGGTCGCCGAAGTCGACAAATCAGGTGATGCATGCGTCTGATCGTCATCATCTCACGGTGTGCAGGTGCCACTCGTGGTCCCGCTTCCAAATTCACGCTCAAGAGGTGAAGACTTTTTATGTCACTATCGTCTCACCTTCTTTCAGATCATGAAATCCGCAAAGAGCAATCCAGATCATTATTTTTCCATTCCAGCCGATGATGGCAATGATGGATGAGATCAACGATCATCATCCGCTCAAACTTCAACACGTCATCAGGGTGAAGAGACGATGATGATGAGATGTCAGCTGATGGTGAACGAGGTGCCTTCTCCGTCATCTCCTTCTTCACTAGACCGTAATCTCGATTCTCTTCCATTCGATCATGTGGCCGTCTTCACTGCCCGAAACGAGAAGGGTCTTGTTAGGAACGCATTCACTTCTCATCGTTATGTAGACGGAGGACATCTGCCCGACTACAACGAACATTCAGAGGCTAATAAATCACTCGTATTCTAAGTAGAAAAAAGGACACTCATTCTGCTCCTCTTTATCTATCCATCCTATCGATCATTCTCACCGGAGATTCAACGGTCTGCATTCGCCAGAGAACCCTTTCTGAACTGCCAAATCACTTCGTTGTCGTTAACAGGTCTCGCCGTCAAATTTTATTCTCTTCAGGCACAGGATCTCTTCTTTGTGTCCGTGTACACGACCTGTGTCGGTGTTAAAGTCTGTGCGAGGGTTATATACCTCGCTGCTGGTGATGTTGAATACCTTGAGGGGGCAGGGAAAATGTGACAGTCGTCTTGGATGGACTAGCAGGTTCTGGATTTGAGTTTGCCGCCGGCGATGATGAAGCGGCCGTCTTCACTTCAAAATAAGACGAAGAATTCTTCGATGTGTTTCTCCTGAGAGGAGCGAGGGTCGTCATCATGATGTTCGGCGATCAAGATCACGAACATCATGAGAGATGTGGAGACTCACCTTTCGATGACGAATTTCCAAGTAGTAGTGTTCCAGATCTGTATGGCTCCTAAATTGGTGCAAGTAGCCAACCAAATCTGGAGAGATCTCACGACCAACATGGCCATCTCGTTGACTTTGGTTCCTGATTGTGGCAATCGGTACTACTTGACTTCGTTGGATACGGATATCAAACTGTTTGATTATCAACACGGAAAGGTGATCTCATCATTATCGATCATCATCTTGTCATCACATCATCATCGTGTATTCTCCTCTCCTTCCATTCCTTCTTCAATTTTGTTTCTCTTTACGTTCAATTCACGACATACAGATGGTAGCCAGTTGGCCTATTTCATATTCTTATCTCTGCGATAGCATAGAAGTTGTCCCCAGAGAATTAGAATGTGAAGATGGAGGGCACTTTGTCTTATCCAAGGGTGTCGAATTAGTCGGCGAAGAGAATTCTAGCAAAGGTGAAGATGCAGAGAATGTGTCAAGTTATATCGTACAGTCACGCAGGCAAATAAGTGTACTCTACACAAGCTGACGATGCCGGGGAAGAGAGGAAATTTCTGGGAATTTGAGATCGTTGGCCAATACGCCCACGATGAGTGAGTGCTTCTCATGATCAGAGATGATCACGGTGGATGATCACCGTGGTGATCTCCGTCATGGACATCTTCATCGAGTCATGAAGATCATGTGGCTGACGTGAAACAGATATCAGTTCAATCTGTAGCTCAAGAGACTCGCCACTAACGGCAGATACGTAGCCTATATCAGAGGCACCCTCTTTCATCCTCAGTCACCTCTGCTCTTGACGTGTGGTGATGGTGATGATGACGATGGCGATGGTGCGATCTGATGGACGGGCAGCTTCGAGAGTGTACGTGTGGGACTATGATGAACCGAAAGTGGATGAGGCGATCAGTTCGGGCCAGATGACTTGAGTCATTCACTTCTCGCCATAAAAAATACAGATTATGCGTTGACCCTTGTGAGTGATGAAAAGATAAAGAGAGAACAGAATTGTACGACAGATCAGTTTATGTCTCTCTCGTCTGCAATCGACCACTGTTGGTTTACTTGTGCTGACCATCTGTTGCTGTTGAATCCACTCGGTGATCAGCCAATAGCACTCGCGCTGTGTCGCTATCTGTTGCATGTCTGATGGCGTACTGGTCATCTACTGATGGATCTACACGAGGATCAGTCAACAGCAGCTGCACTGTCATGGCATGTCCTTCAGATGATGCCTTCTTGATAGCCTCCTGGTTGCATACAGATGGATCCACACGAGAATCAGCTAAAAGTAGCCGTATCACTTCATGATGTCCGTCTGATGCTGCCCATCTGATGGCCTGATTGTCCCTTGCTGATGGATCCACACGAGGATCAGCCAAAAGTAACTGTATCACTTCATGATGTCTGTTTGTGGCTGCCTGCCTGAAGGCCTGATTGTCCCTTGCTGATGGATCCACACGAGAATCAGCTAAAAGTAGCTGTATCACTTCATGACGTCCGTTTGTGGCTGCCCATCTGAAGGCCTCGTTGTCTCTTGTTGATGGATCCACACGAGAATCAGCCAAAAGTAACTGTATCACTTCATGATGTCCGTGTGTGGCTGCCTGCCTGAAGGCCTGATTGTCTCTTGTTGATGGATCCACACGAGAATCAGCCAAAAGTAGCCGCACCACTTCATGATGTCCGTTTGTGGCTGCCCATATGAAGGCCTGATTGTCTAATGCTGATGGATCCACACGAGGATCAGCTAAAAGTAGCCGTATCACCTCATGATGTGCATCAAATACTGCCCGCCTGAAGGCCTCGTTGTCTTCTGTTGATGGATCCACACGAGGATCAGCCAAAAGTAGTCGTATCACTTCATGATGTCCTTCTGATGCTGCCCATTTGAGTCACACAGCCAGTCAGTGAAGCCGTCCACTGACGTCATCAGAAGAGAGAACAGTCTGTCACATCGTCTCACCGACGTCTTTCCACAACTGGCACGTGCTGCGAAGGAGGGCAAAGTGTTTCCCAAATACAAAGAGAAACGAAAGGAAAAACAGAATCGCGATGAAAGACGTGATCTTCCCCAGCAACATCATCTTTACTTGGACAGCTGCGATTTTCTGTAATCCTCAAAGTCGCCGTTGAATCGTGTGATCTTGTTGTCTCCGCAGATCCAGATCTCCTCGCATGCGGTCGAGATCAGATGAGCATCGTGAGAAACCAAAAGAACTCCTCCCTCGAAATCGTTCAGAGCCATGATCAACGCGTCGATCGTCTCCATGTCCAAGTGATTGGTGGGCTGTCTAGAGTCAACCTCCGAACAAGTGTGACGTGTGAAATAAATCACCTCATCGAGCAAGAGAAGGTGTGGCTTCTGCCACGTGCAGTGAGCGAAAGCAACTCTGCTCTTCTGTCCTCCAGACAGAGAATAAATGGGCTGCAGGGCCAAGCTGCCCGTGATGCCCATGCCTCCCAAGTGCTTTCTGATGTCTTGAGGTGGCGTTGTGGGATACATGTCTCTGAACCACTGCAGGGGGGACTTCTTTCCGTCCAATTGGTCCATGTGATGCTGTGTGAATCTCGCCACCTGCACGAGTCATCACCAACATCACGAGATGCGATCTCGCATGCGTGCGATTTGATGATGAAAGACGAACCTTGCACTTTGGATTGAGCTTGACGATACCCGTGATGGGCTCCATCTCCTGCAGGATCAACTTTAAGAGGGTGGATTTACCAACACCATTGTCTCCGACGAGAGCAACTCTGCTGTTCATCTGGACGTTACTGTTGATACCTGCCCAAGTGAGACGCCGCGGGGGAAATAAAATGAAATAAAATCACCCGTGTAAAGGACTCGGTCCTTTGAATAACCGTACGACACGTCCATGAGCGTAACCAGATTCCCGGAAATTTCGTCGGGCTGTGGGATGGTGAAGGTGAATGTGGGATCTTTCCCTGAAATTTCGTGGATGAGCTCCATCTTGGCCAGCATCTTGATTCTGGATTGCGCCATCTTGGCTGTGGCGGCCTTCGCTCTGTTCTTATCCACAAACGATTGTAGATGAGCTCTC
Source organism: Planoprotostelium fungivorum (assembly GCA_003024175.1). Taxonomy (NCBI): domain Eukaryota; phylum Evosea; class Variosea; order Cavosteliida; family Cavosteliaceae; genus Planoprotostelium; species Planoprotostelium fungivorum. The sequence goes on along the minus strand of MDYQ01000067.1, from coordinate 6,131 downwards.
TCCTTCGTTTGGGCCTCGGCTTGACGGTTCTGAGAGCAATTGAGACGATGGAGAATCGGTGGGAACTCACCTGGGTCTTGATATTTTCGATCCTCTGCTTCTCGAACTCGTCGTAGTCTCCCTTGTATTTGATCATCGTCTTCTTTTCAAAGTGAATGACATCCGTGCACACGCTGCACGTTCCGTCATCATCACGATCACGATCATCATGTTTCGATGATGAGGTGGTGTCTCACCTGTTGAGAAAGTCTCTGTCGTGGGACACAGTCAAGATCATTCGGTTCCAGCTGGCCAGGTATTCCTCCAACCAAATGACAGCGTGGAGGTCTAAATGATTCGTGGGCTCATCCAGGAGTAAAATGTCCGGGGAGATGAAGAGAGCCTCTCCCAGCGAGATACGCATACGCCAACCGCCAGAAAAGTCCTGGAAAATCGGTCAACGCCGCGTTGACTACGTCGTGAGATTTCCGTGAGATTTCTCACCTTCGTGGCTTGCTTCTGCATGGCTGGAGTGAAACCGAGACCGGCGAGAATGGCTCCTGCCTTGGCGGGTGCGGCGTCGGCTTCGATTTCTTGTAAACGAGCAAAGATATCCACAAGCCTATCCCCTCTCTCGTTGTGACTCAACTCTAAGAGAGAGAACTCGTCTCCCTTCTTCAATTGTTTCAGTGTCTGAAAAAATCGCGACGAAAAATCGTGAAGTAAAATGAAATAAAATAGTCGCATGACTGACCTCGGTGAGTTCTGCGATGGCCTGCTCCAAGGTGACGGGTCCCTTCTGATCGTTGGCGTCTAAAAGAATTTGGATCTGCTTCTCTTCTCTGTAGAGAGCATCTCTCTCGATATCGGTGGCCAAGATGGTGTCGATGACTGAGACGTCCGTGGCTTCCACCTTTTCGGGTCAGAATTTGTTCGAGGATCGAGGCGAATTGAGACAAGTGCGAGGGTGAATGGGCGTGACGTCGTAACATATTCACCTCCTGTTCGATGTGCAGGATCTGGAGGTGCTTGGGAATACCAGGGAAGGCGTGAGCGGCCAAATGCTTGAGGAACGTAGTCTTTCCCACTCCGTTCTTTCCGATGAGACCTGATCGTCATTCCATCAGATTCCATCGAATGACATCACATCATCATTACCATATTTTCTTCCGTCGCTGAACGTCATGTTGGCCTCCTTCAATAGTTCCAGACTTCCCAATACCATGGAGATACCTTCCAACTTGATGTCTCTCTGTTTTCCTCCCTCGGCAGCTGTTGTTGTGTATCAGTCGTGTGATTCGTGATGTAGTAGAATGAGAGAAGACATACGTTGTGCGTGCATCTTGACGGGTCTCGTTGACAACCGCTGCATGATCTGATCTCTCAGCTGAGCGTATCTCTGTTCTCTGACAGTCTCTCTCTTCTCCTTTCTAATCTCCTTCTTCTGATTCTTCAGAGCCGCTCTCACTTCACTCTCTGAACCTCCAGCATCTACAGAACTGAAGCCCTCGCGTCAGTCGATCGATGGTAAGGATGAACAAAATGCACTCACACTTCACTGAATTTGGCCGTCATACTCTTGTTGAAATTGACGTCTGCTGGCATTTCAACTCTCAATTGCTTCAGAACATCCTCCTGTTGCTTCTCTGCTATTCTGGCAATCATAACGGGTGCATTGAGGACCTTCTTTACCACATCTGAGTCATCGTTATCAACCGTGACATCTCCGAGGACTCACCGGTCTTGACTTTGGGTGGTCGAATGATCTGTATGATCTGCAGTGCTTTGTCTTTAGCTGCCTGCTCACTGTCTAACGATAGGGTGTCCATGATCATAGGGTATGCGCTATCGACGACATCATCTTCGGAAGAATCCTTATCACTAAAGATGCCAACCATGTAGTCCAAAGTCGTCTCATCAATTTTGGCGAAGTCATCAGGCCCTAGGGCGGCCTTGATTGCTTCGGATGCCATCTTGCCGCAATGGGTGCTGCTGACGACGGGTTTCGTTGTAGTGGCGAGTTCCCGATAAATTCTTGGAATTGCACGGTCAAAATAGTCAGCTTTCTTCTCACTGCTGCACGTAAGATGATAGTCGGACAAATGATCACGCAAGACCAAATTTCTCTGTACCATAGCTATGCCGGTCTTGCAACTAGCATTGTATAACGATCGAAATGTCGACATGAGCGCCAAACTGGCCAAGTGTTTGTTTATCTAATATTTTAAAACGATCAGAACTACCGTCATTGCGAGCACGACCTGCAGGTCGCCGGTGTTTGGACTGCAGGTCCAGAATAGTCACCTTTCGTTCTCTCCAGAAGCTATCATTCGCAGTTTGAAGCGAAATTTTAATCCGATTTGATCAGCTTTCGTTGACAAGATCATGAAAAGACACAAGCCAGATGTAGCGACAAACTCTCCTGAAGAGTTGGCTCTGGAGATATTGAGAGCGATGGACGCCGCTCTTGTGATCCATTGTACCTCTGAGGGAGAATGCATAATCTTCACGAACGACAGTACGAAAGAGATGCTACCACATTTTGTCACAAATATCCACCAGAGTCAGAGAGATCCATCTAATACTCCAGATGAGGTAGCACATTTTTGGACAACAGTCCGCTCGGTGGCCACCACGGGCATCATCACGAAAGAAGATTTCAAGTTAGAAACCAACGTCACTGCAAAGTGAGAACATCACGTGATTAGCCTGTAAATGAAGCCAGATTTCGAAAGGCGACTATTCTCGAACAGACGTACGTGGTCATCACCGTGAAGAAGACAAAGGAGCAGGATCAAATCAGTCGATTCCTGAATCATGGTGACTATTCAATCCCATTGATCTCGCTGATCATCAACAGGCCCCGCAGATGAGAATCTCATCTCTTATCTGAGTGATGCCGTTGAGAATGACATCATCGGGCTGACTCTCGGCATGGGCAGTCTCTACATCTCACTCTCTTCAGACGTGAGCCGAGTCCATCTGCACATCGTTCACAACGTCCACAGATGTGGGAGCCCGGTGTGACTACGTATTACGCCATATGTCCGAACACCGCAACTGCATGTGGCATCGTACCATGGATGGCGAGAGGAAAGACGACAGGTGAACATCATCATGGTGTGATCACGTCTCAAAGACTAAATCTACCGCAGCCGATTTGAACCGCTCGAAGCCCGACATCATCCAATCGGCCAAGAAGTTGGAAGCAAATTTAGACCCGGTAACACAGAGATCGAGCTACTCGATAGAGACTACGAAGAATGCGACAATGCACGTCGAAGTGAAGCGAGTGAGTGTCTCATCGTGATCATCTGATGATGATGGTGCTTCAAGATATCACCCAAGCTGCATCTGTCCGTCTTGCTGGTACGCAAGCACAAAGAAAAGACGAGACCCAAACTGCCGTCCAACGCGAAGGGAGTGGTGGACCATGTCTACAGGAAGAACCAGTGGGAGGCAGTCCTAGAGAACGTCCTCGAATGGGTCAACGACAACTTACATCACGCATCTACAAAGAGGCTTAAGATACCAGGTGAATCACGTTCTCGTTCGGTGGAATGAAACTGTGCAGACGAATTCTTCGAAGACACGCAGAACATCTTCTGTTACATCTACACCAATGCGGAATCGTTCCTTCCCTCTCGCTCGGCTGATGGCTTCCAGTGGAAGTCGAGTTATTCTGCACCGTCTCAGAGTGATCTCTTTCACGCAGAACGAGAGTTGAGAGAGAACAGGTAAATTACAGAAGAGGTACTTTTACCACAAGACAGAAGGACCGAGGATGAGACGTCGAGTCATGTGGATAGACAAGCTGCCGCATCTGCAGATCATCGAGTATAGACATCTCGACTACCACGGAGACATCCCGACGGATCATCTGATCGGTCCCGAGATGATGAAGTGGTCGGACGTCATCTCGCAAGTAACAGACAGAGAAGATCACAAGCTGCACAACACCATGGACGAGATTGTGAGAAGAGAAGAGAGGAGAAGGTCTGACTGCAGACAGGACAGAGAGTTCAGCATGGGATCGCTGCGAGGAGAAGTGCCGTATGAGGACATACAAGAGTCGACACAAGTGCTGTCATATGTGAGCGGCATACTGAACAACTGGGCTGTACGCCACCGAGCTGTTCAGTCTTCCGCACCCCCACTATAAGGGTCTTCACACTCCTCTCCCCCTTGATTCTCCTATGAGATAGCGTTTATGTATAAATCGTACAGTTTCATTATTGTCTGCGTACGGGATCTATTTATGAAGTGACGCGAGTAGCTGCAGTAGTGATGTCTGTCAACGTAAAACTGCCAGGACAAACCTTACACACACTTTAATGCGTGAGATGATCGAGACTGTCAGGATTGTCGGTTGAATACGTAGGACCCCCTGTCAGTTTCGATGACAGATAGTGACACTTACCCAGCTTTTTCGTCCCTCTTTTCTACAAAGACGGTTATGAACGAGATTTAAGAGAAAGTTGTGGTTTTCCTCGAGGCACAACGCCGAAACATTCACATATAACTGTTCAATAATCCGTCGCCCGACACAGTATCATGAAGAGGCAGAAGTCTGAAGAGGAAATCAGAGTCACCCCAGACGCACTGGCCCTGGAAGTGTTCAAAGCGATGGACGCTGCCTTTGTGATCCGAAACATCTCTGAGGGAAACTACAGCATAGACTTCACGAGTGATAAGGCCAGAAGGTTGCTACCACATCTCACGGCGGACATGCGTCAGAGTCAGCTGGATCCATCTTCAGATGAGATCGCACAATTTTGGAGGGCAGTCCATACGGTGGGGACCACAGGTATCGCCACCAAAAAAGACTTCATACTCGAGAGTAGTGTCTCTGCGAAGTGAGTGTCTCGGTCATCTTCCTTTGCTCACGACATCAGATTTCTTAGGGTCATCCTACTGGACCAAACATACGTCGTTGTCCTCATGAAGAAGACCAAGGAGCGAAATCAAATCAGCCGATTCCTGGATCACGGTGATGATGTGCTTCAATGCATCGGCTCAACTGAATCGACAAAAGGTCCGGCAGAAGAGAATCTGGTCACATATTTGTGTGATGCCATCGAAAGTGATCTCATCGGGCAGACTCTCGGCATGGACAGCCTTCTGATCTCACTCTCTTCAGACGTGAGCCCAAACAATCATACAGCGTTCACACCGTCCACAGATGTGGGAGCTCGGAGTGGTCACGTACTACGCTGTTAACCCTGCGACTGCTGCTATATGCGGTGTCCACCCATATATGGTCAGAGGGAAGACAACAGGTGAGAGACACGTGTGAACCCAATTTGAAGGTTCTACAGCTGAATTCCTCATACCCAAGCCGAGCGTCATCGAAGCCGATAAAAGATGGAAGGAAGCGTTCGATCCGGACACACAGAGGTCCAGTTACGCCGTGGAGATACAAGGTGGCACGACGATGTACATGGAAACGAAGCAAGTGAGTGGTGTCCTCTGTATAAAGACTGATGACATCGTGAAGATCTCACCCAAACTGAATCTGAGCATCTTGCTCTTGAGAAAGGGAAAAGAAGCGAGACCTAAGGCGATCTCGAGGGAAAGAGGGCAGATCGCCAAGATTTACAAGAAACACCAGTGGGAGGGAGTCTTGGAAGACATCCTCGAGTTGATCAGCGAGGGTTTACAGTATGCGTCTACGTCGAGGCTCAAGATACCAGGTTTAGACTCTCATCACCGTGAACGCTGACGATTGGAAGAAAAATTCTTCGAAGATTCACGAAACATCTTTTGTTACATCTACAACGGTGCCGAGCCGTTCCTTCCCTCTCGCTCGGCTGATGGCTTCCAGTGGAAGTCAAGTTTCAGTGCACCTTCTCAAGGTGAATGATCACCACTCGTGAGTCTGGGAGAGTTGAGAGAGAACAGGCAAGATGCAGAAGAGATACTTTTATCACAAGACGGAAGAACAGAGGATGAGACGTCGAGTCATGTGGATAGACAAGCTGCCGCATCTGCAGATCATTGAATACAGACATCTCATCTATCACGGCGAGGTGCAGACAGACCATTTGATAGGTACAGAGGCGCTGAACTGGGTGGATGTTATCTCGCAAGTAACAAACAGAGATGATCACAAGCTGTACAACACCATGGAAGAGATTGTGAGAGAAGAATCG